>CAUYLG010046110.1:0-72852 GCA_963573385.1 Cacajao melanocephalus
GGCATGCCTTTAATGCTCGTATTTCTACCAATATTCCATTTATGGTGCTTTAAGTATTTTCTAAGATGTATGACTATAGGATGGGTGAAAAATATTTTTATTCAGACTCTGTAGTTAGTGATTCCTATGAGAATTACTGAATTACCGTGCCATTCTAATTCCCACGTCCCCCCCTTTTTTTTTTTAACATGACCAGCTCTTAATCTGAAGGCTATTATCATAGTTTATTAAAATCTGGTTGAGATTTTAGGACCCCCTTGAACTAGAAACCAATGCACTTGAATTATACTTTTGGTATTAACATGTCTATAATTTTTTTTCATAAATTTCCTGAAATCTGAGATTTTAGCATGCCCTTGAACTAGAAACCAATGCACTTAAATTATACTTTTTATATTAATATGTCTATAATATTTTTTCGTAATTATTCTGAAATCTGTTATTCAGTTATTGAACCTCTGAGGTTAATCCCATTTTAACATATTTTTCTTTTATTTTGTACATTCTGTGTTCTTTATTATTTATTTCTGTAATTTTTTGTCAGATTTCAAAAACTGTTACTTATCTCTAGTTTTTAACTTAAAACTTACAGTCTATTGATTATTCCGGACAAATTGTTTTATTTTTTCTCAGGTCATTATTTACACAATTTGAGGGATTTTACTATTTTATGGTGTCTATGTTTTACATGAGTCCCTTTAACATACTTGTTTGTTTTGATATCTTTTATTTAAAAGTTCTCAATATTTGGTGATCGTCAAATGTCCATTTGTAATTTAAAATGTCACTTTAAAAATAATCTTTGGACACAATGTGCACGAGTGAGACTTGTCTATTAGTGATCTTTACCAGAGCAATCAGGTAGGGTGCAGACCTTGCCTCATGATACTTCCAAAATTTAATGTCAGTTGACTCGTCCTTAAATGCCACTGGTTATCCCCAAAAAGACTTCTCTAATCTGCTTGTGGCAGGTGAGGGAGGGAATGGTAGATTTTCATGGCAATGCTTGTGTTTCCTGGTGCCATCACAGTCCCTCAGTTACAACCTCCAACATGCCTCATGTTCCTGGGATAAGAGATTCGGTTGTCCAGTCTCTTTAGAAAGAAAGAACACTTTTTTTTTTCTCTCTTTTTCCCTTGGTAAGTAAAGAACAGTTACATAGCTACATGATGTTGGAAAGTGATTGGGGACTCCAGTTTCTGAATATTTACTTTAAACTACCAACCCGATATCGGTCTTACATCATCTTCTTTATGTTTGAAGAGGGATCTGATACCTTCAATATCTAATATTTTGAAGAATCAGTGATGTTAATGATGCAATATGCTAGATTTTATGAGGTTTATCCTTCAATTAAAGAAATGAAATAGTATTCAATGTTTTCCACTTAAAATTGATACTTTTTTCAATACTGTAAATAATATTTTAGATGATGACTCTATGGCCATTAATTTTGAGGATTTGTTGTTGTTAGATATGTCAGGTAAATACACTTTTGCGTTTTTTAAATAAAGAGTACAGAATGTTTTATATTGAAACCTAATATTCATCACATCACAATTTTCTCATCCCCAGTTCTGTTTTCTAGAAACTCTCTTGTGACCCTATAATCAGTGTCTCACTTTTTCACTTGCACAGTTTCATAGAGCAGGCTTCAACTTCCTTTTTAAAATCTGTCATTTAAAAATATTACATTCTGATTTCCGAGTAAAATAATGACGTTAACATTTTTATATTTCTCTTTGACTCTCCTTATATATGTCCTTCTGAGAAATATTTTCATCGGTTTTACTAATTTTATATTGTCATGGCTAAGAAAATCTACATTGTGTTCTCCGTGATGCAGTTTTCTATGATTAAAATACAGATTGTTTCCAAAAGTTAAAAAATACCAAGCAGTATACATGGATCAGAAGATTCAATATGTCTAAAATAGTAACGTCCTCCCCTAACCCCTCCACCCCGCAACAGGTCCCAGTGTATGATGTTCCCCTTCCCTGTGTCCATGTGTTCTCATTGTTCAACACCCACTTATGAGTGAGAGCATGCAGTGTTTGGTTTTCTGTTCTTGTGTCAGTTTGCTGAGAATGATGGTTTTCAGCTTCATCCATGTCCCTGCAAAGGACATGAACTCATCCTTTTTATGGCTGCATTAGCATTCTATTTGCCCTACTTAGTCAGTCTCCCATTACTTTAATTCCCATGGTAACAGTTTTTATATTAACATTCCCCTGTTGAAATTACTGTGAGGTTTCTGTCTTCTGCTGCGATCCTGAGAGATACGTTACCAAAAACATGAAAATAAATTAAGTACATATCAAGTGATGAATACTTAAAAAAAAAACTTGTACATCCATAAAATGCAATACTTATCAGTGATAAAAAAGAAACACACTTCTGATAGATTTACTTACAAGGATAAATCCCAAGACAGTATTCTAGTGAAAAAGATATACAAGAAAAGACTGGCCACTTTATGACTGCATTGATATGACATTCTGAAAAAATGACAGAACAGAAATGAAATCAGTGATTGTGAGGGGAACCATACAAATCCACATGTCCACATGAACAAACTTTTTGAGATGGAGCAAATATTCCATATCTTGTTTGTTGTATTGGTTCCAGTACTGTATACATTTATCAACCTCATAGCACTGTACATTTATAAAAAAGGTAAATTTTAATATATGAAAATTATTATTCAACCAATCTGAACCAAAAAGAGAAAAACTTACTTTTTTAAAAGAATATTATAGTTAGAACGATACCATTGATTGCAGAATTCATGGGTTTGTTTTCTGTAGTTTCAAATTTACAAATTCTTTGCCAGTTAAAGGACAATATTTGGAAATATATTTCTATGAATTTTCCAGCAACAGCATAATATTATGACTCCTTTTAAAATGCTTTCTACAGGCCTCACATCCTCCTGTAGTTTGTTTTCTTTAGAGCTAGTGATGACCTTTATTTTTCTTAAACATTATATTGTCATATATTCAATATCATCTAAAATATTATTTCTACCCTCACATGAAAGATGCTTTTCTCAAAGGTTTTGCTTTGCAGGCTATGTCCTGTTCTAGTCTGGATTTGTTACACTTTAGGTTTTCGGCACAATCGTTCTGTGTCTTCCCTTTGCTTTTCTACTTCATTGAATTCATTATTCCTTCCTCAAGTTTTCTTTTACTGATTATTTTTACAAATAAATTCACCATTAAATCCTTAAACTGGATGAAGTGAGCTGAAATTTTTGAGTTCTTAAAATATCTTTAATTCACAGTTATTTTCATTGATTGATAGACATAACATTATAGGTTGAAAACTATTTCCCACAGAAAATTAAAGTTCCATTTTCTTCTATTTTGAGCTGCTATAGGTGAGATTAATAAGATAAATTAATATTCATTCTTTTGTAGGTAAACCGTCTTTTCTCTTGAAATTTTTTAGTTGATACTTTGAGGTGATATGCTGTACATCAATCTGTGTATTTATTTTTGTTAACTATTCTAGGAGGTTGGTGAAGCTTCACGTTGAAGACCTCTGTTTGCTTTCTGTTCAGGAAAATCCCCTGTATTAAATTCTTTAATAGAGTTCTCTGTTCCACTTTATTTAGATTCTTTGTAATCTTCTGTTTTGGGGGGGACAGCACTAACTCTTTCTTGTAATTATTCCTCTCACAACACTATCCTTATGTATTTTGTTAAGATTTACTGTATTTTTATTACTCCACATACCCTGAGTCAAGCTGATTTATCTGGGAGAGACAAGTGAACCATAAAGAATCAATTAGTTCCTGGGATTTTTGAACACAGCATGAGAAAAATGTCTAAAACTGTTTTATGTCCAGTTTAAATTGTAAGACTCAATGTTTACATTTATCACTTTGAAAAGAAAGTCATCATGAGAAGGAAGTAGCACTTACACCAATACCTATATCTATGTCTCCATATTCATATATAATTATCTGCATCTAATGCCTATATGCATCTAATACCTGGCAAGCTGTGTGTGTATCTATAGCAACAGTTTTTAACCAGGTGCAATTGTACCTTCAGGGAGTTTTTGGCTATCACAGCTAAGTGAAAGTGCTCCTGGCATCCTGTGGGTAAATGCCAGAGATGCTGCTAAAATCCCTACATGGACAATATTCTGCCACAAAGAATTATCCATCTCAGAATGTCAATAGTGCCAAGTTTGAAACACCCTGATCTAAAGAGAGTCCTTGTAAAAACAAGATCCCCTTATTATGTTCCCTGAAAGCATTAGGTTGTTTCTTTAATTTTGAGCAATCTGATATTTTTCTTTTTCAAACATTTTTAATTGATACTTAATAATTGTACACATTTATGGGATACACAGTAAATTATTATTTACTGCTTTCTTAGCCTCATTTTTGGAAAATAGCTCATTATCATCAAAATTTGTTCTTTTGGCTAAGCTAATTCAAATAGTATTTCAATTTACTTTAAGAAAGAACATATATACTAACAATGAGCTTTTTTTTTATATTTTGGTGTGTACTAAATAGTGGCAGGTATCTCAGTATATTTGCATGATACTGTTTTGTTTTTGGTTGTCTTGCACTCTCTTATCTGAAAAGTACCACTGTTTATTTGTATTGAGAATAGAATTGTGAAAGATCTATCTCTGAAGGCATTATAGTGTTTCTTTCATTTTGAACATCATAACAGTTATTAAATATATTTTGTAATTTGACATATAACAATCTTACATATTTATGAGGTAAATGGCCATGTTGTGATACATGTCATGTATGGTGATCATTACAGATCACTGTATACAGATAGACAGATCAGAGTAACTGGCATATCTGTCATTCCAAACATTTATTATTTCTTTGTGCTGGGAACACTAATTATTATTATTCTAACTATTTGAAACTATGGAATATATTATTATTAACTGTAGTTATTTTATGGTGTTATAAAACACTAAAAATTATTTCCCTTATCTAGCTGTAATTTTGTATTCTTCAATAAATCTGTCCCTGTCCCTCTTTTCTCTCTACATTGTCTGGCTTCTAATATCCTCTGTTCCACATTTTGCTTCTATGAGGTCAACTTTTACATTTTTTTTAGCTTCTACGCATTAGTGAGAACATGGTTTATTTTACTTAACGCCTTCCAGTTTCATCCATGTTGCTGCAAATGACAAGAGCTTATTTCTTTGTGGTTGAATAGTATTCCATTGCGTATATGTACCACACTTTAAAATCCATTTATCTGATGCTGGCCACCTAGGTAGATTCTATACCTTAGCTATTGTGAATAGTGTTGCAATAAACATGAAGGTATAGATGTTTTTTCAATATGCTTTCTTTCTTTTGAATAAATGCCCAGTAGTGGCATTGCTGGATCATATGGTAGTCCTATGGGTAGTTTTCAAAGGAATATTTAACTGTTTTCCATAGTGGCTGCACTAGTTTACATTCCCACCAACAGTGCGTATGAGTTTCCCATTTCTCAACATCCTCATGAGCATATGAGCATTTGTTATTCTTTGTCTTTTTGAGAATAGCTATCCTGTTGGGCATGAGAGTATTCCTCACTGCGGTTTTGATCTGCATTTGCCTGAGTGGTGTATTCTCCATGATGTAAACTTAAGAGTAAAAATATTTTTAAAGTAAGTAGTACAAAAAATATAAAAATAAAGCTCAGTATAAGATATATAAATGTATAAAACTACTGTACTTTAAGAATCTATGTCTATCAACAGCCAAAAAATGTGTTCTAACAGAAAATAATGTTTTGTTTGAAGCCATCTTTTCCTAATGAATGCGTTTCCAAAATGCATACTTCACTAGCAAGTAAACTTCTCTGAGTTTAGTGACTGCCGGATGTCACTAAATAAATATATATATAAATGGCTCAAATAAATATATAAATAACTCAAAACAGTATTATGCCCTGCATGAAAGAAAAACAAATACTCAAATGCTTTTGCACAGGTTACTAATGCATTTTTGTAATTTTTCTTAAAAATTTTCATGTAAAATTTAGACCCTAATATCTGCTAATTTGAATAAATCTACTATTTGCTAATTTGAATAAATCATCCCATTTTACAGTAGATTTATAATGCTGAGATTAAGAAAAAGATTAGCACCAAATGAAAACTATTTCTTAGCCTTTCTAGAAGTGTATTATCTCAGTTATATCAGAAAGAAGGAATTGAAAACATTGTCACAAGGATTCTTGATGTTTCCCTGCTAAATCTACAACAAGTTTGCCTCCAAGTAAAGAGCACATTTATTACAACATTTTGTAAAATGTTTGTGGTAAGAACTACCTATAGAATATTCTCTTTACTACTTAGCTGCAGACTTATCCTTGATAGTAACTATTAATGATTCCTCATGTTTGTTATAAGTAAACTTAAACTGAACAGGAAATTATCTATTCAAAATATCCATGTTATTTTGGTAGATTATTTAGTTTTCCTGGAAAATTTAGATCCAGGAAATATTTATCTTTGTGATTTCTAGTTCAGAGGAAACTAATCACATCAAGATTCATTCGGAAAATAGATAATTTGTATGTATGTTTCAAGGTGTTTTCAAGTGCCTCTTGATCTTTCAAAAAATTTCCTCTTTAGACATGTATTTATTTACTCCATAGATTTGCAGACTTCCTCCCACACAGTTTTTTAATGAACTTAAAAAGCAGCCAAATGTACCCTCTGGCCAAAAAAAGAAATATGAGAGATTGATTTGTGGTGTTCTAATATTCCACAGAGTGAAGTTAGGTAAGTGTCATCCTTATAGTAGACCACATGCCAGGGCATTTATAATTATTCTTTGAAGAATTATGTTACCGTGGTGCACATTAGCATCAGCTTAGGAGCTGATAATAAAATACTAACTACTGCACCAGATAAATACATCTAAGTCTCAGAGAGTTGAAAGGTTCAGGATAGGCCTTTTAAAACACTCTTCATATGATTCAAATGTATGACCAAGCTTAAGATTAATTGACCTAGGGAAGGACAAGTAACAAATATTTCAAATATGAGTACATATGGTATGTGGTACACTATTTGTACTACAATACAAAGACCTGCAAATTTTAGAAGACGCTTGCCTTTTGTCTCCTTTGTACCTCTACTTCTCCTTTGTGCAAAGAACTGGCTTTAGTACTTAATTATTGAGACATAATTTCAATACCTAGGAGCTTTCTCATGGTTATTAGCAAGGTAAGCTTTTATTCTTTACCAAGAGACTATTCATTGCCTGCTAGTAAAACATTCCAACTTTTCTCCAGTTTTATGTCATCAGTCTTTTTATGGATTTAATTAAATTCTATGTGCATTTACTGATACACTCTGGTAACTACAATCCATCTAGATGCAGTTGTATTCTCAGCAGGTTCTAAAATTAGCTTTCCATGAGAATATCTTCACTTAGTCACAGCATCTACTGGGGAGGAAGGCCAATGACCACCATTGTTTTTACCAACACTGGATCATTACACTGAGCAAGTCTTTTAATATGATTTGGGATTCTTTTAATTTTCCCACAGAGAGAAAATGTGCAGAAATAAGAGTCCTCCTCTGCTTTTGCTAGTTATCATCAGCTGTAAAGAAGCATATATATATATATATATATATATATATATTTTTTTTTTTTTTTTTGAGACAGAATATTGCTATGTCACCAGGCAAGGTTAGAGAGCAGTGGCACAATATAGGCTCACAGCAACCTCAATCTCCCAGTTTCTAGCAATTCTCTTGCCGCAGCCTCTCGAACAGCTGGGACTACAGGCGTGCACCACCACGCACAGCTAATTTTTGTATTTTTTAGTAGAGAGGGGGTTTCACCATGTTGGCCAGGATGGTTTCGATCTCTTGACCTTGTGATCCACCCTCCTCTGCCTCCCAAAGTGCTGGGATTACAGGCGTGAGCCACCGCGCCCAGCCAGGAAGCATATATTTTTCATATAGTTGGTACCTTTGTTCCTCATTACTTTGTTTAAACCCATCAAGTTGGAGCTCTCAGAGGTTTTGCTTTTGTTTTTGTTTTGTGGAAAGTGACTGACCTTTTAATAATTCACAGAACTAAGAAATTCATAAAACTGATAATAAGAGAACATTTGGTCAGTTGTAATAAAATAAATATTTTTGTTGATGTCGATTTTGTAGACACCTTGTCTGTTCCTGGACCCCATCCTATCAAGTATCCCCTCCTATATCTTCAAATGATTGAACTTTCTTAGCATCTTTAGATATCCTCTCCCAGATGAATTTCAATGTCTTATTCTGTGCCCATCTTTAGCTGCTCCTTTGTATATCGCCTACTTTTTCTTCCTTTAATGGCCAAGAAAAATATACCTCTAATCTATGCTCATAGTTTCATCTCCTTTCTTCCCATTGTAACTTGGCTTCATGTATAGTAACTTGGCTTCCGCCCCAATTATGTCTCTAAACCTGCCTTAATCAGCTCTCCAAGAATCCCCTTTTTGTAAATCCAAACTTTTATCTAACTTTGTCTCTTGACTATTTCACAACACTGACTCTTTGTAACCTTTTTCTTAATTCTTCTGGCTTTAGTCACACAAATTTTTTTTATCTCTAATAATTTACGATCCTTTTTTTCAGATATTGTTCTATATCCCCAATGCTTAAAGGTTGTTATTACAAAAAATTTTGTCCCTGAATTATTTATTTATTCATTATTTTATTTTAATTTATTTATTTTAATTAATTAATTAATTTGTTTTTTATTATAGTTTAAGTTCTGGGATACATATACAGAACGTGCAGGTTTATTACAGGTATGCACATGCCATGGTGGTTTGCTGCACCCAACAGCCTGTCATCTACATTAGGTATTTCTCCAAATGCTATCCCTCCCCTAGTCCCCCACCCCTGACAGGCCCCAGTGTGTGATGGTCCCCTCCCTGTGTCCATGTGTTCTCATTGTTCAACTCCCACTTACGAGTGAGAACTCTGGTGTTCAGTTTTCTGTTCTTGTGTTAGTTTGCTGAGAATGATGGTTTCCAGTTTCATCCATGTCCATGCAAAGGACATGAACTCATACCTTTTTACAGCTCCATAGTATTCTTTGATGTATATGTGCCACATTTTCTTTATCCAGTCTATCTATCACTGATGGGCATTGGGTTGGTACCAAGTCTTTGCTATTGTGGATAGTGCTGCAATAAACATATGTGTGCATGTGTTTTTATAGTAGAATGATGTGTAATCCTTTGGGTATATACCCAGAAATGGGATTGCTGGGTCAAATGGTATTTCTGGTTCTAGATCCTTAAGGAATCACCACACTTTCTTTTATAATGATTGAACTAATTTGCACTCTCACCAACAGTGTAAAAGTGTTCCTATTTCTCCACATCCTCTCCAGCATCTATTGTCTGCCAGCTTTTTAATGATCATCATTCTAACTGGCATTAGACGGTATTTCATTGTGGTTTGGATTTGCACTTCTCTAATGACCACTGATGATAAGCTTTCTTTCATATGTTTGTTAGATGCATAAATGTCTTCTTTTGAAAAATGTCTGTTCATATCCTTTGCCCACTTTTTGATGGGGTTGTTTGTTTTTTACTTCTAAGTTTGTTTCAGTTCTTTGTAGATTCTAGATATTAGCCATTTGTGAGATGGATAGATTGCAAAATTTTTCTCCCATTCTGTAGGTTGCCTTTTCACTATGGTGATAGTTTCTTTTGCTGTGCAGAAGCTCTTTATTTTAATTAGATCTTATTTGTCAATTTCAAATACACACACACACATACATATATCTAATATATATAATATATACATAATATGTATTAGGAGATTATTTTATATATTATATATGTATTAGATATGTTAGATATATATTAGGAGATTATTATTCTAAGTGAATACATATACATATTCATTCATTCATGGGCATTTGGACTGGTTCTATATTTTTGCAAGTGCAAGTATCTTTTTCATAAAATGACTTCCTTTCTTCTTGGTAGATACCTAGTAGTGTTATTTCTGGATCAAACGGTAGATCTACTTTTAGTTCTTTGTGGAAGCTCCACACTATTTTCCATAGTGATTGTACTAGTTTGCATTCCCATCAACATTGATTATGGCCATTCTTGCAGAGAATGAGGTGGTATTGAATTGTGGTTTTGATTTGCTTTTCCCTGATAATAAGTGATGTTGAGAATTTTTCCATAGGCTTATTGGTCACTTGTATATCTTCTTTTGAAATTGTCCATTGATGTCCTCAGTCCACTTTTTGATAGGATTATTTTGCTCTTGCTGATTTGTTTGTGTTCTTTGTAGATTCTGGATATTAGTTCTTTGTCAGATGTATAGATTGTGAAGATTTTCTCCCACTTCGTGGGTTGCCTGTTAGCACTGCTAATTGTTTGTTTTGCTGTGCAGAAAACTTTTAGTTTAATTAAGTCACATCTATTTATCTTTGTTTTCGTTACATTTGCTTTGTGTTCTTAGTCATAAAGTCTTTGCCTAAGCCAATGTCTAGAAGGGTTTCTCCAATATTGTCTTCTAGAATTTTTATGGCTTCATGTCTTAGAGTTAAGTCTTTGATCCATCTTTATCCATCCAATTATCTTTTGGCATAATTTGTTATTAGACATTATGTTCCTTCAGGAAATATTTTATTTTATTATTTTTTAAATTTCTTGTTTGAGTAAACAATATTCTAGGCCCATAATAAGACATGAGAGTTGGAATGGAAAACAAAGTGATTATTGGACAGAAAGTCATGAACTGAGGGTCTTAAAGAATAAAATAATTTTCTAACTTGCATTCATAGCAAAACATGTTGAAAAGCGGAAAATAAAGTAGGTAGAGAAATCATCATGGAATGAGGGTTTGATGTGAGCTCAAACCTGTAAATAATTACAGCAAGGAGTTGTAATAGGTAGCATAGACTGAGAGTATGAGTTTCAAAGGTGGGAGTTTGAGAAAAAGAAAGGTGTGACAAATGTTAAATGGAGTAAGTAGGGAACTTACTCCACTCCTATGTCCAGTCTTACAAAGACAGTGACAGAAAAAAATAACAAATGTAAAAAAGCAGTTCCACAGAAATGAGAAAGATTTCAATTAGAACAAGAGGGTAAAGGGCATGTTTGATAAAAGCCTGCGGAAGTAGAATACTTCCCTTAGGGTCCAGTGTGGTTTAGAATTTCAGAGATCCATATCTGTGTATAAGGGTTAGGATTCCAGGCAAAGAAGAATCTGGGAAACTTGAGCTTGTGGCACTGATATAAATAGAAAAGTAGAGCATGATGGAATTAATTCTTTAGATTTTTAGAGAGTTTGTTAAAGTGAAACTATGAGAGTGGGTAGGAAGTGGGAGGTATAACTAGAAATACCCAGAGCCCTGGGACTCTTTCTGCTTGTGCCAATGCATAAAACAAAAAGGAAAAATTTTTAAAAAAAGTATTAAGAGGGCCCTGCTCTTCTTGCCTTTCCTGTAAATGGTTTTCTAATAGCTCGACATAACTTGATGTGTTTCTGAATTTCTTCCTCTTCCCACACATTAAAACAACTTCCTCCTGGAAATATTTTGTACTCCTATAAGCATTCTCACCCTTCACCATGCGGTTAGCTTCTAGTCCAGATCCTTCTTATTGCCTCTTCGTCTTGATCTCCTTCCTTCAGGCCCTGAGCACCTCACTCTCTGTTTCTCCTAAGCCAATCTCTCATTCATAATAATAAAGACTATTCTAACATGAAAAATAAATCTATTATTTCCACTCTCAGTTTGAAATTCTTAGTAATTAAAACCCAAACACCTTTCATAGGATCCAGTGCTTTTTGTGATCTGGCCTATATCTTATCTCATTTAAGTTAACCAGTTTTCCTTTCTAACTTTCTGTAGTTCTTTGAATCACACATATCCAAGTTCTTGTCATGCTCTCTCTTTCTGTTTCTCTGTGTAACTCAGTCTGATTCACGCATCTATTCGCAAGTACTTCACTATATGGTTTATCCTACTTAGCCATAGCTGTCTTAGTTGGCCTCTTCACCTCCTTCATGATGTTGTGTGGAGCTCCAGGACAAAAGTTATTCCTTCCTCTCCTAGTTTTCCATTGGCATACATCATTAGACATTATATCCCTCAGGAAATATTTCATTTTCTTCTATTTTGTTTCCTCATTTAAAATCCAATGCCAGTCAAATAGAAGGCTCTCAGTAAATATAAATAGATAAATGGACACAAAGAACATGGTAATTTTAAACATGACTATGGGCTTCAATCAAATGGGGTATTATTTTTTCAGAAAGGAATATGTGAAGAAGGTAAAAACAGTTAAAACTGGTTAGGGACTTCTAGAAAATTTTGTTTAAGTGTAAACTAAAAATGTCACTGTTGAAAACAAAGAAGATAAATATCATTCCTTCTTTGATAGAACTTTTTAATTGATTACCAGACCACTATCATAAATATTAAAGAGAGATTTGTCTCTATATTTTAAGATTGATTTTTCATTATGATCTTCATGCTTTCCATTTACTTAATCATTAATGTAATATTAGGTGTTCAGCTAAAGTAGCTCAAAGTAAGTATAGTGAATTCCACTATTGATCTTTTTAAAAATAAGTTCAGAGGTTTGCTTCTGCATACAGAAATCATTTTCTTTGTGTAATCAAATTGAAATATTTCTTCCTGGTTTCTTCTACTTTGGTGAGAAAGACATACCAATATACGTGTTAGCTGAAGTGAATTTTCTATGAATTATTGGAAAGTGCCTTTGATAATTTGAAAGTGAAAATTTTTTTAATCTTTCAGTTGATGATGGCTTTGATTGATTGACTGGATTATTTGGTAAAATAGAGACTCATAAGATTAAGAAACAGAGTTAGAATTTGGTTCTAAGTGTCATTTCACGATTTAGAATGTCATGGACATTCTCGTTACTTCCTGTATTCATCAGGATTCTTCAAAAATCTGAACCAATAGGATAAAAGAAAATATACATAGCCATATAAATATATGTGTATATATAAATAACACACACGTACACATATAAGATTTATTATAAGATTTTTGCTCGTGATTCTGAAAGCTGAGTCATCTCATCTGCCATCTGCAAGCTAAAAACTTAAAAAATATGATTTTGTAGTTTCAGTCCCCATTTGAAGGCCTGAGACCCAGGAGAGCCAATAGTTTAAGCCCCATGGCAGAAGTCTGATGTCTCATCTCAAGCAGTAGGGCAGAAAATCAAAAGATATTACCTTTCCTCCACCTTTTGCTCTATTCAGACCCTCAACTGGTTGGTTAATGCCCACACACATTAAGGAGGAGCATCAGCTGTATTCAGTCTACAGATTCAAATGCTGATCTCATCCAGAAACACCTTTACAGATATGCACCAAAATAATTTTTGGCCAATATGTGAACACCACATGATCCAATCAAGTTGACACATAAAATGAACCATCATAGCTTACCAATCATAACACCTTTGCTTGATAATTGCCCTATTTTTTATTCAAGTGTTTGCATTCCTTCTCACACCTGTGTCTTATGGTGGAGCATGTATCAGAACTGAGGGAACTGGCGTAATATGAATGAGAAGCCACTGAACTGTATCAATCCTCAGCTAATGAAATGGGGAAAAACATTTCTGGAATTGCATGCTCTCTCTTTGTACCTTTTTAAGTGTTGTACGGTACAAATATAACTTCTGCTGTGATTATTTCATTCCTGAAAAGACGGAAGCCAGCCTTAATATGAGACTGTTTGAGAAAAGCAGAGTAGACAAAATGAAGAATCTTTGATGAGTAGCAACATCAAATAAACAAGCACAAGCCTCTGTACTCTCCTGGAAGATGAGCCAATAAATTCACTTTATTGTTTAAACTAGTTTGAGTTACATTTTCTATTATCTCAAATTTAAAAAGTCTTAAGTATTACATAGAGCATTGTTATAAAATGTCAAAGCAAGGGTGTTCCTTTCAAAAGGCAGTTGCTTCCATGGCGTGTTTGGAATGGCTCGGATGAACATTCTTTAACAAAAATAGCCCTTCTTCTGGTTGGTCAAAGTACAGAAATTCCGTAAAGGCACTAAATATTCAAAGACTCCTGTAATAGAAACAGAGAAAAATCTTGAGAGAATGAGCACAAAGGATTGATATGTTTTGGTAGGTGGAACTCCAAATTTAAATAAAACCTTTTATTTCACCAAATTCTATATACTCTTGGGCAATGGGGAACTTGATTGTGACTGGGAAAGATGGCTGTGGCCACCTGGGAACCTGGATAAGAAGGATGTGTGGGTCCAGACTAACTGAAGTTGTGTTTATCACAAAAACTAACCTATACTTAGATATATAATGCTTAAAGTTAATGAATATAGTTGGGGAACTCAAACAGAAATCAACAATTTGACATATTTGTACTAAAGCTTTTTTTTAAATGTGTATACCTTTTTAGAACAAGCAATGTGAAGGTAAACCATACCTTTGCATCTAATAAAACAGAATATATATTAGGTTTTAGCATCATTTATAAAGTAGATGGAAACATTTATAGTGAAAGAAATCCCCAAAACATCCTTGCCTACATTTTTTGAAAGCTCTTGTTCTCAGTTACATTTATGAATTCCAGTGAACACTGAGTCAGGACTGGAATTTTGCTGTTTTTGTTTCTTGCTTTGTTTGAGTATAATTTAGAGTCAAGCCAGACTACCAAACTTTTGGTCTCAGTAAAAGAGTGTTGTTTATGACTTGACCATACCATGCCTATTAACTGCTTCCCCACTTTAATGAGTAAATTTTCACTGCATCCACCATCCTAATGGAAGGCTCAAATCTCTTGACAAGTACAGGTTTCCAGAATCACATGTGAGCTTGTTACATGTCAGGAAAAAGACTAAGTGGCCCATAAGCACAGATTTGAGTCACATTTAATTTTTTAATTTTATGTGAAAAGCAGTATTTAGAAGTTCCCCTTGAATTTGTTTATTTATCATGCTAGTGCTTGGAAAGAAAGAAAAAAAACAAACTTACTGGTGAAAATCCTTTCATATATTACATATAGAGAATAAATAGATATGTACTAGATAAAACCAAAGTTCTTAAATCTAACCCTCTTGACACACATATTTAAAAAATATACATACATAAATACATATACATTAAAAATATGTGTAATATTATTTAATACCTATTTAATGCTAAAGAAGGTTCTCAAATGTTTTATTTTAGGAATTTTTGTGTAAAATAAAATACGAGGTATTCCTAAACATGCCATATCAGTATTTTCCTTTGCTTTTGTTACATCCGTTGGGATTAATTAGCTACGTGCAATAATGAAAACATTTTAGTGTATCATAAAATTAGATCCAATGTATAAGTATTTCCTATGTTGTGAAAATAGTAATAAGTAAAAACCAAAGTATAACTGCATATTCTTTAGAAAAATAAATATGTTCTTAGAAGTTTTAAATGTTTTTCGTTAAATTCCAATAGTTAATTAATCAACATATTCTATGTTTAAATTTTAAATTCTGGTACATTGTGTTAAATGAAGATGTATGTAGAATACGAATAGAGAAATTTTTTCTGCAAAGGGAACAATAATAGATATTCTAGCTTGGTAGACTACAAAGTCTCAATTGCAAAACTTGGCTTTTTCAGTCTTGAAAGAAGCCATAAACAATACATGAAAAAATGGAGTGGCTATGTTTCAGTAAAACATTATCTAACAAAAAGCTGTGAGTTGGATTAAACTATAGGCCAGGGCTTTGCTAACTACTGATCTTGATATATACAATACATAATTTATTAATTTTCCAACTTGAAAAATATATTCAGTCTCCCTTCAGTGCAACATAATTACTTATTCCACATTCTAAAAAATCTATATACATATATACAAACATATAGATATATATATATATTTTTTTGAAATGTAGTTTTGCTCTTGTTGCCTAGGCTAGAGTGCAATGGCACCATCTCAGCTCACCACAACCTCTACCTCCCAGGTTCAAGCGATTCTCCTACCTCAGCCTCCTGAGTAGCTGGGATTACAGGCATGTGCCACCATGCCAGGCTAATTTTTTGTATTTTTAGTAGAGACGGAGTTTCTCCATGTTGTTCAGGTAGATTTATAATTTTCTAATGTCTTTCTAAAAAAGTAATACAGCAAAGGGCAACTCAATTGATCCCATCACTATCAAATAAAGTTAGCATGTCACTTTTTTTATAACTAAACATGAAAAACAAGAAAAAAACGTAGGTTTATGAAATTCATATTTATAATAATAGTTCACATTATTCTATTATTCACATTGAAGAATTCCATTTGTAATAAGGTTTATATGGCATTTCTTTTGAATCTTTGAACAATTCTAGGATAGTTCATATTAATGTAATGAATGTGACTATATCTTAGGGTTCATTTAAAAAGCCTTGTGTCTATTCACTTGATAGTCATGAAGTTTTAACGTTAGTGTCAATTTAATATTATTAATATAAACTTGTATAAAAACTACCGTAATGAAAATATATTTGAAGAATGCAATGCTATTTTATCCCTCTATCATATTTTGCCATCAAAATTAATAATATTAAAAAGAAAGTGGTTCCACTGTTAACTCCAATATGTAAAGAGATCGGAAATTGTTTACATTCTTACAACACAAAAAACTAAACAAACTGAAAACTAATAACTTTTCTTGGACTCATCAGATAAAAAAGATTACAGAGAAAATCACTACCCTGAAATTCAAAGAAATATGAAATCCAAGAGTCTCAATTAAGATCACTTTATTGGGGGAAGATGCATCTGTAGCCATAAACTGGTAGGAACACGTGAATGGTAATAAAGATAAATTCCTGGAGGCTGACTGCAGACTAGTTTGAGAATGAGAAACTCCTGCAGGTCACAGTCTCAGGAGTTTCCTACACTTTCACAGGTTCAATCTCCAGGAACCCCACCTGCTTCTTATGGTAAAGACTCAAGAAATCTTCATATGTGGCTATAGAAGGGATTTAAAAAAAAGGAGCCATTGTCATATATATCTAGAATTTTTTGACAGCAAAGGCCAATTCTCCATGGGAAAGGATTTTACAAGAAATGTATCCATCCTGTAGAAAGTGTATTTGCCCTACTCCAGCCCACTCTAGCCTTCCTATTTCACATAATGGAGAAATAAATGCCAAGAAACAATTGTGAAGGTGAGATACTAACTAAAATACTGAGAATTAATCATCAGATTATAGAAAACTTACCCTCCCTAACACCTTACTCCAAAACCAGCAAGGATCCAGGTTACCAACAGTGGATTACAGATGAAGTTGCTGCATGATAAGACTTTATATAAGAATGAGTTCTTAGCAAAACTCCGAGACAACAGGGAAGACAAAATCAAACACACGAAAGAAATTTGAAGCTTCTGGTACCTATGCCTATGGCACACAATAAGCAAAGTTTAATTCCCAAGAGATCACCATAAACAAACAAATTACAGATTTTAGTTAATGATTGATATTGGCATTGGCCCATTAATTGTAACAAACACATCATACCAGTACAAGATATGAGTAATAGAAGAATCTGGATTTGGGGGTTATGAGAACTCTCTGGTTTATCTTCATAATTTTTTCTGTTCATTTTTTAAAACAGTTCTTAAAATTTACTAGAAAAATAAAGGCATTAATCTATTTTTATTCTCAAACTAATATTTCCAACTACTTAAAATTTCAGTGATGAACATTCACAAATAGTGTTGTTTCATAACAATTGAACCATCTGGTATTAGTGTTTATTATTGAAGTTCAGTTTAACTTTTTCCACCTTTCCATCTGGTATTTGTGTTTATTATTGAAGTTCCGTTTAACTTTTTCCACCTTCAACATATATTTGAATTAAAATAAAAGAAGTCTCAAATATTAAAGCTGCCACAAAAAATGCTAGTTCATGGTATTGACAAGTAAGTTTAGTATACTAGTAACCCTCTCTTATATGTTGTTAATTTCTTCAAACTAAACCTAAGGATTTTTATGATTAAACATAAATCACATTCTTACACTGCTCTCTGAACTACGTGAATATATACAATGTTTATTTCTGTGCTTAAAAGTTAGACTGAGTGCTATTTTGTGGCTGCTGATTAAATCTCCCGGTCTCACATACCTAGATTTTGTAGCTTTTCTATAAAAATTAGACCAGTAGCAGTGAAGACCAGCTCTGTTTAATATAGCAATAAATGTTTTTCAATGGCACTCCTTGTGTCTTACAATAGTGCTTGATATTTTAATGACTTAATGAAACTCAGACTAAATTCTACACATTTGGAGATGGCAGGGCAGAAGAGGGAAAAAAAAGCCTTTAAATTCTAAGTACTTGTTACTCTTAGTAATGAGTTTTTCATTGTCATTGGTGGTGCCGGTGAATCTGATGTTATTGGGAGTGAAATTTATAGTGCTGAAAATGGTAATGGTAGCAATAATGATGATATTGGTGTTGCTGCTATTATTTGGATGGCGTTTGTGCTGCTGGTGGTAGTGACGGTAGTGTTGGTAGGGTTGATGATTGGTGTTAACAGTGGTTGGTACCAGAGTTGATAGCGGTATAATTAGAAATGTAAAACAGAAAAGCAAAAATTTTTGCAATACTTTCAGTTGTGTAATCTAAAAATTGCTAAGAGATTAACCTTTTAAGGTAAAATCCATGGTTGCTAAAGTAGTTCGAAGAACCTGATTATTGGCCATAGCCATTTGCAAACAGGCTTTTGAAATTCCTTCTCACCTGTGCATTGCTTTCAGTGGCCTTTACCGATAATGGCCATCATGACTATAGAATGCAAGGTTCCTGTGCTCACATTTTCTCCTGACATTATTCTGATCTTTGGCTTACGACTCCAGTGCAAGATATTAGGGATATAAAATAAAACATGGTACAATTTCCTTCAGTATGTTTTTAAGCTTTGCATGTGTATCTTGGAAGAGAAAAAGAAAACCAGTCCACCCAGACCATTGATAAAAATGAAATTCCTTTCAGTCTAGAGTGTTTCTCCAGAAGATAATTAACTTGCATGTATACACCACCAAAAAATTTACAGATATTTGGTTAAATAAATATATCATGATATTAAAACTTCTCCATATCTAAGGGGAAAGGATGGTAAGAGGAGGTTACTGCAGGACATGAGATTTAAATGGTAAATACAATGATGAAAGGAAATATAAACAAAAACAAATTTGGGAACAAAATTCAGCATCTAAGCTTTTGAAAATCTATTTACTATTGAACACTGATTCTTTCTTGTTTCAGTAGTAAAATTTTTTACTATCAAGCTTGGATAACCTTAGAAATCTTTTGAGGAATTTTTCTGCCTATCTATGGCATTTTATGATTTAAAGTAAACTGGAAATAATAGCCAATTGATACTAGCTGATTCTTTTACTTGTCAAGAATTTAGTTACTATCAAATAAAATACATTTTGTACATTACACTACATTTTTGTTCATTTATCAAATACTTAGCAACACTACGCTTATGTTACTACATCCCAGAAATATATTGCACAGGGCTCTTTCAGTACTTCTCACACATACTGGCCAAGGTTTGGAGTCTGATAATTTCACATTTTGATCCCCCCCCTTATGTAATCCAGGAACATTTTTACATCCTTTCTGTGACTCACTTTCCCAATCTGTAAAATGAGTCCACTGCAACTTACTCTACTAACGCTGGGAATGATACAACATAACTATGGAAACTATTAAGATGTGTAAAACATAGTATGCACATAGCTATTCCCTTATGTTAAAAAAAAAGGAAGAGAAATGTTTAAATAAGTTGCACTAAGCTGTGCATAGACTACTGAAGTTTTTATTCTAAAACTCAAGTTTTAGTCTAAAACTCAACTATCCCCTTGCATTTAAAAAAAGGAAAAGACATTTCAAAATAAGCTACATTAAGCTGTGTATAAATCACTAAAGTTTTTATTCTAAACTCAACCTTTAATGTGGTATTATGGTAATACCATAATAAATAGCTTTGTGTGGCTTCCTGCTCATCTATTAAATAGGATCAGAACTCATGATGTGGCCATGGTCAGCTTCACTTCCAGGAATCTGTTGGCACCTTTAATCCAGCCACATTTAAATGTTAATAAGCACTTGAACCTCTGTAAGGGGGATCCCCTGACCTTATCCTTGGAGAAAACCTTTATTTCCATTCATTTTTTTGTTTGGCAAATCCTCATTTTGTAATATCCAAGTCTTTTGTGTTTCTTTATAAGAAATGTGCTTCCCTAACTTTTATTATCACTATCCTTTGTGCATAAACATTTTAACACTTGTTAAACATTAATGTGCCAATTTTTGTATGCAAAATGAAGAAAGTAATAATTTCTACCTCAAAGTGTGTGATAGTAAATGAGGAAGAACTTGCAAACTCTTCAGCATAATAATTTTACATTGTAAGTGTTTAAGAACTATTAGCCAACAGTATTTTTGTGTCTATTTTACACTCATGCTTATGTTTCTTATGCATAACAAAATATGTAATATTTTATAAAAACTCTACAAATTTTAGTAAATAAAAAATAGCAAATATTAATTTAATCAATAATATATATCACAGTACACTGCACATTTTGCAAAAATAGTCTTCAAATAAATTTCACAAACGCAAAAATTAATATATTGGTATTAATATAATATTTTAAAAATAAAATGGCTACTTGTAATATTTTCCATTAGAATTATTGGCCCCAAGTATTTTTTTATGATTTATATAAAGTTTACATTTTAGCAGTTGGAAATTCTAAAGATATTGAGATATAACGTATTTACCTTAGAGATTTTCAGAATGTTCTCTAAATGCACTTCGGATTGGATTTGGATGGAAGACTGAATACATATTTATGCCTCAAAATCTTGAAATCAAAAAAAAAGTAGTACAAATTATTTTATAATAGTGCTGAAAAACAAGTAACTATGTCATGAACATAAAAGGAAATACTGAGGAGTTTCTGGAACACAGAAAGCAGAAGAGAAAAGAATAATGAAACTATAGCCTAAAAGTCCTCAAAGACTTAATGTTAAGGCAAGAGCAGGTGGAAAGTACCTCAAGCAGTCAAAAATACTAGAAGCAGGAGGGCTCCAGATGCCATAATCAGGGAATGCAATTAAGTCAGTGTTTCACTATTAATCCAGCCTGGTTTAAGTTTACGGAAGTAAACCATTCCTAGGTAGGAACTGACTATTACCTACTCCCTCAGTAGGAATTGACTGATTACCATGAAGAATTAGTATAATCTCCCTTTACCCAGGTGAGTTCCCAACTTCTCTGAAAGTGTCACCCCTACACACACACACACACATACACCTCTCTGTACTTCTGACAGTCTGTGGAAATGTACCCTAATAGTTCACCTAAGATAGAAGCCATATACTTTTCTTGATTTCAAAGTGTTAAAGAAATTAGATCAGAGCCCCTTTGATACCACAGATTTACATTATTAGCCAAAACCAGCTATGTTAATTAATCTGTGGCTTATACACAAAAATAATAAAATACCAGGAACACAGCTAGCCAGGGAGGTGAAAGATGTCTACAGTGAGAAATATAAAACATTGCTCAAAAAAATCAGAGAAGATGCAAACAAACAAAAAATCCCATGCTTGTAGATAGGAATGATCATATCACAAAAATGGCTGAACTGTTCAAAGCAATTTAGATATTCACGTTATTACTATCAAGTTACCAAGAATATTCTTCACTGAATTAGGAAAACTATTTTAATATACATATGAAACCAAATAAAGAGCCTGAATAGCCAAAGTAATGCTACGCAAAAAGAACAAACCTGGAGGCATCACGTTACCTGACTTCAAATAATACTATACAGCTACAGAACGAGACAGTACTGATACAAAAACAGACACATAGACCAATGGAACTGAATAGAGAGTGCATAAATACGGCTGCATATCTGTGACCATTTGATTTACAACAAAGCTGACAAAAACAAGCAATGGGGAAGAGACTCTTTATTCAATAAATGGTACTGGGATAAGTGGCTAGCCATATGCACAAGATTGAAGTATACATAAGTATCAATAGCCAAACAATCAAGCAGAAGAAATAATATCAGAATTTGAAGACAATGTTGCTGAAATAATGCATGCAGACAAGATTAGAGGAAAATAAATGAAAAGTAATGAACAAAACCTTTGAGGAATATAAGACTATGTAAAAAGACTGAACCTACAATTGATTGGTACCTAAAAGAGAAAAGGAGAATGGAACTTAGTAGGCAAACACACTTCAAGATATTATCCTGGAGAACCTTCTCAACCTAGCAAGACAGGCCAACATTCAAATTCAGGAAAGACAAAGAACATGACTAAGATACTCCACAAGATCAACTCTAAGACACATAATCATTAGATTCCTTAAGGTCAAAATAAAGGAAAAAATGTTAAGGGCAGCCAGAGAGAAAGGCCAGGTAACTTACAAAGGAAAGCCCATCAGACTAACAGCAGACCTCTCAGCAGAAAACCTATAAGCCAGAAGAATATGGGGGCCAATATTTTACTTTCTTAAAAAGAACTAATTTTCAACCCAGAATTTCATATCCAGCCAATCTAAACTACGTAAATGAAGGAGAAATAAAATCCTTTCCAGACAAGCAAAAGCTGAGGGATTTCATCACCAACAGGTCTGCCTTGCAAGAGCTCCTGAAGGAAGCACTAAATATGGAAAGGAAAAAACATTACTAGCCACTAATAAAACACACTGAAGCAAAAAAAATAAATAAAAGGCAAAATTACAAGCATGTCTATACAACAACAGACAAGCAGAGTGGCAAGTCGTGAATGAACTCCCATTCACAATTGCTACAAAGAGAGTAAAATGCCTAGGACTACAATTAACAAGGGACTGGAAGAACTATTCAAAGAGAACTACAAACAATTGCTCTAGGGAAAAAGAGAGGACACTTGCAAATGGATAAACATTCCATCCTCATGGATAGGAAGAATCAATATTGTAAAAACGGCCATAGTACCCAAAGTAGGTTATAGATTTAATGCTGCTCATCTCAAATTACCACTGACATTCTTTACAAAATTAGAAAAAAAAACTACTGTAAATTACATATGGAATCAGAAAAGATCTCATATAGCCAAGATTATCTCAAGTGAAAAGAACAAAGCTGGTGGCATCACATTACCTTACTTCAAACTATACTACAAGGCTACAGTAACCAAAACAGCATGGTACTGTTATCAAAACAGATACTTAGATCAATGGAACAGAACATAGACCTCAGAAGTTACATTGCACATCTACAACCATCTGACCTTTGACAAACCTGATGAAAAGCAAGCAATGAGGAAAGAATTCCCTATTTAATAAATGGTGCTGGAGAAACTGGCTAGCCATATGCAGAAAGCTGAAACTGGACCCCTTCCTTAAACCTTATACAAAAATTAACTCAAGATGGATTAAAGATTTAAATATAAAACCCTAGACACTAAAAACCCTAGAAGAAAATGTAAGTGTATTGCCTAGGTTTAGGCATGGGCCTAGGACATCGCATGGGCATTGATTTTTCTGAAGAAAATGCCAAAAGCAATTGCAACAAAAGCCAAAATTGACAAATGGGATCCAACTAATCTAAAGAGCTTCTACACAGCAAAAGCAACTGTCATCAGAGCAAACAGGCAAACTACAGAACGGGAGGAAATTTTTGCAATCTACCCATCTGATAAAGAATGAATATCCAGACTCCACAAGGGACTTAAACAAATTTACAAGGAAAAAAAAAAAAAAAAACAACCTCATCAAAAAGTGGGCAAAGGATATGAACAGATACTTCTCAAAAGAAGGCATTTATGCAGCCAAGAAACATATGAAAAAAAGCTCAACATCATTGATCATTAGAGAAATACCATTTAAAACCACAATGAGATACTATCTCATACCAGTCAGAATGGTGGTTATTAAAAAGTCAAAAAATAGTAGATGCTGGTGAGGCTCTGGAGAAATAGGAATGCTTTTCCACTTTTGGTAGGAACGTAAATTAGTCCAACCATTGTGGAAAACAGAGTGGTGATTCCTCAAGGACCTAGAACCAACAATACCATTTGATGTAGCAATCTCATTACTGGGTATATACCTAAAGGAATATAAATCATTCTACTACAAAGACTCATGCACGCATACATATGTTTACTGAAGCACTATTTACAATAGCAAAGACATGGGACCAACCCAAATGCTCATCAATGAGAAACTGGAGAAAGAAAATGTCGTACATATACACCATGAAATACTAGGAAGCTGTAAAAAGGAATGAGACCATGTCCTTTTCAGGTACATGGATGAAGCTGAAAGCCATTGTCCTCAGCAAACTAATACAGGAAAAGAAAACCAAACATCACATGTTCTTACTCCTAAGCAGGAGTTGAACAATGAGAACACATGGACACAGGGAGGGGAACAACACAAACCAAGGCCTGTTGGGGATTGCTGGCAAGGGAGGGAGTGCATTAGGACAAATAGCTAATGCATGTGGGGCTTAAAACCTAGATAGTGGTTTGATAAGTGCAGCATACCACCAAGACACATGTATACCTATGTAACAAACTTACATGATCTGCACGTGTATCTTGAAACTTAAAGTAAAAAAAAAAAGAAAAGTAAAAAAATAACAGATGCTAGCAAGGTTGCAGAGAAAAAGGAACACTTATATAGTGTTGGTGGGAGTATAAATTAGTTCAACCATTGTGGAAAGCACTATGGCAATTCCTCAGTGTTCTATAAACCAGAATTACCATTCTACCCAGCAACCCCATTATTGGGAATATACACAGAGGAATATAAATCATTCTACCATAAAGACATGCATGTGAATGTTTAATGCAGCACTCTTCACAAAGGCATGGAGAAGACATAGAATCAACCTAAATGCCTGTCAATGACAAATTGAATAATGTGGTACATATACAACATGGGATACTATGCAGCTATGAAAAAGAACAAGACCATTTCCTTTGCAGAAACAGATGGAGCTGGAGGCCATTTTCCTTAGCAAATTAACACAGGAATAGAAAAACAAATACTGCATATTCTCTCTTATAAGTAAGAGCTACATGATAAGAACCTATAAACACAAAGAAGGAAACAATAGACAATGGGGTCTGGTTGAGGTGGGATGGCAGAAGGACAAAGAGGAGCAAAAAGATAACTATTGGATACTGCACTTAATACCTGGGTGATTGAACAATATGTACAACAAACCCATATGACACGTTTATCTATGTACCAAACCTTACATACACCCCCAAACTTAAAATAAAGTTAAAAATAAAACCCGAAGAAGAGAGGATGGGATAGGTGACTGCTATTTTAAAATATTAATCTACTAATATTATTTTGCTTAAATATTGTACGTGTACTATTTGGATAAAATTTTAAAATATTAATTAAGTTTTAAAATATATGTATTTACTTTAGATACAGGAGGTATGAATTGCAAATACTAGAAAAATACCAGGTAGAAGTGTTAGAAAAAAGGGCAAGTTGATAAAAAGAAGATGAAGATGTAGCACATTGGTCTGTAATAAAGTGGAGAGTGTTTGGCTGGTTAAATGGATAGTTAGGAAAACTGGGAGATGAGAAAGATAAAAAAAAAAACCTGAGACTTACATCACTACATGCAAAATAAAAGTAGTCAAATTATGTTGTCCAATTAGCCTTTGTTTATTGCTCATATTTGAAGAATAAGATATATTATGCTACAGAAAGTTTTTTTTAATTTAAACTAAGGGCAAGTCATTCATAGAGAATCAGAATTTTCATTGCATTCTAAAGATTTTATGTTAATACCTATCTTTGAAATTGTAACCTTATATGAGCTGACTTGTAAATATACATGAGGAAGGACCCCATAAAGGTACCATCTAATGTGAATAAACATTGTTTATAAACAATTGGGGAAAAGATAATCTAACAGTAAATAACTGAAAAAAAACTATATAAGAGTTCGAATATATGATGAGCTATTACTTATCCAGATTAAAAAGTTTTATAGTTCAGTGGCTTTTAAAACCCCAATAAAATCACTGGTAAAACAGGAAGAAGGGGTGAGGCACCAGCTTCAGATTATCTGTTCTATTGTTGGAACCGGACATTTTTTGGTGGGTGAAGTACAGCTCAGCTTCTACTCACCCGAACAACTTGCCTGGCCACTCTCAATACCATCAACTGTTTACATTCAATGATTAGCATTGGAACATTTGTTTTCTAAGTGAACAAAAAAGAGATTTTTGATGTTGTACTTAATGTGGAACAAAAGAAAGAATAGTAGAATGGGAGACGTTACACCACATATTTTTCCTACTTAGTCTCTTAATTCGGAAATAAGTTTCTTGAAGACAGGGGTAAAAATATCAGTGCTATTCATGGCAAGGACAATGACTACAACTAATAAAGTTGTTAAAGAGAGATGCTGTTTAACTGCAACATAAGCAGAGTTCTTTGGCTGTCCAAGGAGCACAATGTTTCAAAGAAGGCCATATTCTCTTCCTTTGCATAGCATCTAGCAACAATATGGAGCATTGGATGTTTATGCTACATCTGTAGAGCACAGGTGATCGCATAATAGCTAGTGGCATTTGTAACAGTTTTGTGGCCAAAGAGATTTCTGAGCTGAAGAGAAAGAAGGAAACACAGGTACATAATGGATGGTGACAGTAGTTGTATCAGTCAGGACAGGCAAGATTACGCTGCAGTAACGAAATAATCCCCTAGTCTCAGTACATTAAAAAGCAAAGTATATTCCTTGTAGATTCTAAGTGTACATACTGTTTTGACAGAGGGGCTCGCCTCATCTGAGTTATTCAAGGCTTCAGGATGTTGGAAGCTTTATTTTAACATGTGTCTTCATACTTTCTAGAGCATTAGGAAAGAAGGCAGCTTGACGAACTAGACAGTGGCTCTTGTTTTCAGAGGCAGTGACATGTCACTTCAGCTCTTATTTCATTGATCAAGTCAAGTCAAATAACCCTACCTACCTTTCTGGGGGACAAAAATTACAATTCTTCTACATGCCTAGGAGACAGAAACATGGAAAAATGTAGCAATCAGCAATTGTTGCTTTCAGTTTTTTGCAATAGGTAAGAGTGTTTTGTGTTTTTTGTTGTTGTTCTGTTTGTTTGTTTGTTTTTTGAGACAGATTCTCTCTCTGTTTCCCAGGCTGGAGTGCAGTGGTGTGATCTCGGCACGCTGCAACCCCTGCCTCCCAGCTCAAGGGATTCTGTGCCTCACCCTCTCGAGTAGCTGGGACTACAGGCATGCACCACTGCGCCCAGCTAATTTTTGTATTTCTGGTAGAGATAGGGTTTTGTCATGTTGGCCAGGCTGGTCTTGAACTCTAGACCTCTGGTGATCCACCCTCCTTGGCCTCCCAAAGTGGTGGGATTATAGGATGAACCACTGTGCCCAGCCTAAGAGTGATTTTAAGAACATGTTAGGCATTCATTTTGAATGCCAGAAATAAAGAGGGAAGACTCTTTGATCACTCATGTTTTGTCTGTTTACATTAGTGGATCTCTTGTGAACATAATCTAGGTGTACAAAGATGTATGTAGTCAAAAGTTGGTAAGACTTGGAACATTTGTGTTTTATATGCTTTTGAGATTTTGTTTAAATGAAGAGTACTATAGAAAAAATAAGTCTAATTAGAGAATATTTTCTGAAATTAAGATGTTTGCAGTACTATTTACATGACAAATATCTTGATTCAAATTACAGTGGCCAGGTGTGGTGGCTCATGCCTATAATCCCAACACTTCGGGAGGCCTCGGCACACAGATCACTTAGGGTCAGGAGCTCAAGACTAGCCTGTCCAACATGGCAAAACTTTGGGTCTCCTAAAAATACAAAAATTAGTGGGGCATGGTGGCTCATGCCTGTCATACCAGCTACCCAGGAGGTTGAGGCACGAGAATAGCTTGAATCCAATAGGCAGAGGTTGCAGTAAGCCAAGATTGTGTTACTGCACTCCAGCCTGGGTAATGGAGTAAGACTCTGTCTCACAAACAAAACAAAACAAAAACAAATTATAGTAGACACACCATATTTTGACTTTTGTAACAACATTGTCTTAGTCAAGATCCCAACAGAAAACAGATGACATATTTATCTTAAATGAGGAGTGGCTGAAGAGGGAAGGAGTTCACTTGCATTTAGTTTAGCAGGATCATATCCCAGCTCTGTATTAAATTCAAATTAAATTAACTGAATATATGGCCAAGGTCTGAAATCCAAAATATGATATGTGAAGTTATCAAGAGGGATACCATTTCACAAAAAGTTATTTAAAAGTGATTACTGTCACTAAACATGTGATAAGGAAGGGGCTTATGGTTGTTTTGTCTCTATTGAGAGCAAGAAATACAACCACTGTAAAATATAGATCAAATCACCAAAATTAATATAATCATATATTCAAAGAATGTACTGGAAACAGAATACATACTACTTAACTTCATAAGGTACTTATTTAAAATCCCAAAGTTGCTCTAAGAAAGGAAGCTGTAAAACAGCATACAGTTTCTCAATCCTAAAATTTCCCTGTTTAAATTTATCCATGGCACAGAGTGAAGAGAGGGTATACTGCCAGTGAGGGTACATTTCCTGGAAATGACACTGTCGAAACCATAGATTAGTTTTGGAAGCACTGTTTACCAGCATTGAATCAATTTGAGGACATTGCCTGAATTTTTCCTGTTGTATCCTACCTCAGGTCAGAGTTGCACTGCGTGTTGATATGTTTCAGGCACTCAACAATTCCTTCACATAAACATGAATGTAACAGTGTCCTTGCCTCAGTTACTGTGTACTGAATATATATTGATCTTTGTTGCTTTTGTTGTTGCTCTGTGAATCCTATTTCAGACTATGTGTTTTCTTTCTTGGAAATAGGAGGATAAATTAGATTCATTTAATATCCTAGCCTGACTATGACTCCTGTTTGTATCAGAAGATTTTCCAATGTATGATTATTATGGAAAGTTTTATGAAACCGAAAGACATTCTGGGAACTAACTGGCTGTTGCCACAATTTCTATATTTTTATAACCAGTGTCTGGGTACTTATTTTTTGCTTTGATATTATTATTTGGATGGAAAATGATGCAAAAATATCAAATGTTTCTTTCTATTGCTTAAATGACTGCCAGATATTAAGCAATGGTTAGAATGTACTTCCTTTGGAAAAAAAAAAAGGCACAGACAGTGCTCAACTAATGATTACCACAAAATAATGAATACTAGTTCCATGACACCCTTAAGCAAACACATCTGAAGTGCAAACATATTTCAGGAAAGCACTAGAGTTCAGGAGGCAACACATCTTTCCTCTTTGTGCTATTGTGATATGCGAAAGATATGTATTTCTAATTTTAGATGCCACAATTGCCATTCAGTTTTAGAGAAACACTTGTTAGAGAAGTACTTGGAAGGGCTTATATTCTCAAATATATTTGAAAAGTACATTCCCTTAATACAACAACTGGATAGAGAGTACAGAAAGTTAGAAACTCGAGTCTCTCAGTAGAGACCATCAAAAGTTTATCCAAATGAGAAATAGTACATCTGGCTGAATCACTGCCTTACCTTCGTGGAATAATCACTTGGAAGGAAATCTCTCTGGATATTCCAAAAGATTTTTGAAAATACGTTTTTCCTCAGAAAATTGTTTTAATCTCTGAAACAGAAAATCAAGCTCAGCACACCATCTTCCACACCCTACCAGGAACTACAGTGTAGCCGGTGCTACACCCTTTCCCCCTACTCTGAGGTTTTCAAAACGAATTCCAAGGCTCTGAAAATATTGGATTTCTTCTTTAAAAAATCTGAAGGAATGTCTAACTTCCTAAAAACATATCATATCTCCACTGTTGCCTAAATATCAATCAAAAGTGTATGCAGAACTCATAAAAACAAGAAAAGATTTCAGGAAGATGATGCTTTAGCAATTACCACAGAAAACCCATCCCTGTGACTTACAGGGTGGCCTTCTGTGTCTGCCAGAGTGAACACGAGGTGATAAGCTATGCAAAAGTGTTCCCAGAATTTCTGTAACAGTTTTCAGATGGCTGTTTGTGAAAAGTACAAAAAAAGGACCCTCCTCTCCTCTCAAAACTTGCTCTGACATTAACTTGAAGTATAGCCACTGTAGTATTTCACAGGACACATGACAATCTATATAGTGGATGAAAAAACATATCATGCTACTTGAAACCCTAGAGCAGTTTAACATTCTGTGCCAGGGATTCACTGATAAATGCACATAGAGATGTTTGTTTCCTATCGATGACCTTGTTGATGAAAGAGTAATGGGACAAAAGTAAACCCCAAACATAGGGCAGTGTTTGGAGACTGGATTTCGATAAAGACCCCATGGCAACATTTAAAGAAGGCAGACAATGGAAAATGGCAATGGGTTTTGGAAAGAGCCACACATGTTACTATCTTATTTTTATACTATATCCATAAATTAAAGCAAAAAATAGTTTATTCTGGGCTTTTGTTCTAATGTATCCATAGCTAGAAATCTGGAATTATAGGTAATTTATATCATTTTATCTTGAAAAATGTTCAAAATGAAGGGCTGCAATGATACATGTGCACCTATTCATCCATTCATTCATTTGAGTTACTATGGGGGAGATAGGAAAAAATATTCAATGAAAAATAAACCAATGTCAGCTGGTAACAGGTTCTATGCAAAAAAGAATCGAGCTAGAATAACATGACATTGAATAGGTGAAGGTATACTTTATATTAGTTGATTCCTAGTTGATTTCTAGATGATGACAAACAAACTGAATCTGAAGCACAACAGGGAGTCAGTCAATGACAATCATGGAAAGCACCCTCCGTAAAAAGGAAACCATGTCCCAGTGCTGGAATGACCCTGGTTTATTCAAGAAGCAACAAAAACAGTCTGTGAGGAAAAGAACTGGAAGCAGAACAGTGGAAGTGCTTTTACAAAATATTCATGAAAAATTGGAAGTATCTGAAGATTTCTCACCATAATACACTTAAAGAATCAACCAACCAACCACACTTAAAAATCAATCAACCAACCAACCACCACCAACAATAGTAACAAAAATAAAATATGTCCAAGATTAAAACAAATGAGCTGGATTCAAAACTATAAAGCACAGAAGCAAAAAAGAAAAAGTAAAGACATTATTTGGAGAAAACGGATTGGAATCCATACAATGAAACCAAGATCATCATCTGGGCTGGTCTTAATCTTGGTTTAAGCAACATTCTATCCTTTCTAGTTTTCAGGTTTTTAATTTAATTTAAAGAGGATTTTTTTTCTTAAGTCTGATTATTTCCAGATGAGCTCATCTGAGTATCAGCATCTTGGAAAAGTAAATCAAAACGGGCCTTGGGTTTGAACCTCTATGTTACAGATTAGGGTGCTTGAGTTATTGTCTATTGCATTCCACAGTTCTTTATAAATATTTCAATTTTTCCATCTTTAGGTTAGGGCACTTTTTTTTTGTACATTTATTCTAACAGTTCTAACAGTTAGTGAATTCAAGAATGCGATGGGCAGAATGTCTTCCTAACAATATTGACTCCCTAAACCTCTGACTATATCATATTAAGTGGTGGAAAATATTTTGTAGATACTATTAAAGTGAATCATGTAAAAATAGAGAGATTATTCTGGATTATCCAAGTGAACACAATCTAATTACATGAGACCTTAAAAGCGGAGAGTGTTCTCTGTTTGGAGGCAGAGATAAGGAGAAGTCCCAGATATTCTAAGTGTGCAAAGAATCTGATACACTTTGCTGACTGAGTTATCGAGCACCATGCAAAGATCAGAGTGAGGCCCCTAAGAAGCTAAATGCAAACCCCTTCTGACAGCCAGGAAGGAAGCTGCTACCTTGATCACACAAGCACAAGAAACTGGATTCTGTCTACAATCAGAACGAGCTTAGAAATGGATTATCTTCCAAAGCTTTCAGATAAAATCCCTGGCATGCCAGCACCTTGACATTGGCCTTGTGAGACACAGAGTAGAAGATCCAGTTGATTCCACCTAAACTTCTGACCTGTGGAACTGTACTACAGTAAATTTGGACTTGTTAAAGTTCTACAAATAATTTGTTACAGCAGTAATAGAAAAGTAATTACAAGGATTTAGCGATTCTAAACATTCCTTCTCATTATTAAGAAAAGATTAGTAGAAGATGAGGGGCATTAAAGCTCTCAGCACTAAATGGAGGCTTTCTGCTATGTGCATTCAGAAGAACATCAAAGAACACCAAAAAGAAAGAAGTTTAGCAAGAAACTGAGTAATTTTTTGGAGTTATGTTCAGAACAAATGTCCACAGAAATCTTCACTCTTAGAGTATGGCTAAAAGATAGCTACATCAGAGGGTAATTATTTTGCTCTCATTAAAATAATAATGGCAACATCATATAACATGAGCTCCCACCTTGGTTCAGTTATTTTCAATAATTGAGTCATTGTCAATGCATTTCAACTCTTAAACTGAAACAAAAAAATGTAAAATCCCTGACAAAGTCATCTTTTTTTCCCAATTAAAGAATAAGCAAATATTTTATTTCGACCCAAAACTAATCTAGTACAATGCATTTGTTTTTCCTTTTAATATCTTCAAAGATTGGGATAAAATAAAAGCTAGAAATTTGTATTTAACTTCTTTTCAGTTTCCTTTATTCTTGCCATTTAGTGAGACTGCTATTACACTTCTTATTTACTTTTTAAGCAACTCTGTCTGATGCCACATTAACTGATGAAAAATAAAAAGAAAATTCCAAAAATTCAATTTTTAAAATCCTATAATGGGAAAATGTTAAATTATTTTTAAATGCTAAAGTAATATTCTAAAATAAGAGCAAAAACATATTTTGTCACCAAATGAAATGAGTTTTAGGAAATTGGTTTGGCATTATGTCAATTCTTAATTTGCCACGTTCTTTTGCGTAAAATTTCCCAGTCTTTTTACGTTTCAAAAATATCTATTTCATCAAGGCAACTATTCTTTTATGAATTTTTGTCAAATACATTTCTCTTCTCTCTCAATCTCCTGAAATAATATGTAACATTAAAAATTATTAATAAATGGCCGGGCGTGGTGGCTCACACCTGTAATCCCAGCACTTTGGGAGGCCAAGGCAGGCAGATCACTTGAGATCAGGAGTTCGAACCACCCTGGCCAACATGGTAAAACCCCGTCTGTACTAAAAATACAAAAAAGTAGCCGGAAGTAATGGCATGCTCCTGTGGTCTCAGCTACTCAGCAGGAGGCAAGAGAATCACTTGAACCTGGAAGGCGGAGGTTGCAGTGAGCTGAGATCATGCCTCTGCGCTCCAGCCTGGGCAACAGAGCAAGACTACGTCTCAAAAAAAGAATGTATTAATAAATAATGATTCTTTGGGTTTGAAAGTGTATAGGACATCAGTGTTTTAACTTAAACTTTGTAGGCTCCCCAGATGTCTTTGATTTTTAGCTAGCCAAATAGTCAATAAAGAATACTATAGTATCATAAATTGATAGTTATAATTTTTATATATTTTTTGTTTTCAGACTATGGTTCTAATTATTAAGAAACAAATGCCTATATATACTAAAATTAAGAACTTTATTTTTTTCTAGTTTTCTTGGACTGTTAATTATTATTTTTTCATTCATTATTGTGTTCATTAAATGCATTTAGCAAGTCTTGTGAGTATTTCTTATATGGTAGGCACTGTTCTAAATTCTAGGGCTATAGCAGAAAACATGACAAAAAACTTTATCTTCCATTGGAGTCACACTGTAATTGTCAGGGAATATCTGAGTGTTACAGTGTAGTTCAATAAAAGTTATACATTTATATTTTTATATATTGACAACTTTTCAGTTCATTTCAAATTACAGCAATTTTTATATGTCATCTTTTAAAAAGATAAAATTACACCCCCTTTCCCCTTGTAAAATTGTTATTAAAAAAAAAAGCAAAAATGAAAACTGAAAACATACATAAAAATTAACCCACAGTATGGTAGGAACAACTTGCAAACTACTTAACTTGAATGAGCAAATATATTTTTTTTCCCATTTTACAGCTGGAAAATGAGCAGGCAAATGTTAAGTAACTTGCCTGAGGTCACTCAGTGCGGCTCAGTGGCGTCTAGGCTCTAACTCAGAAGTTCCTGATTCCCTGTGGTTGGGCCACAAGTTCATAGCTGCTGGCTCACAGCAGCTTCCGGAACAGAATGAAGTTTTCCTGTAACCCCTAGAGAGTGCTACGATGCCACATCAACTTAAATGCATTCAGAAACCAGGCTGCAAGGAAGGTCAGCAACCGTAAGTTCTTACTGCTTTAACCTTCCGCCCACATTGAGGAAACTCACCTCCACGTAAGTTTTGCCAAAAGAAGGAAGCAGGAAAGATAACTCTGGGGAAAATATCATCACCTAATATTCATGGATAAAAACTCAAAGTGGGAAAATTAACTTTTTTTCTTCAGAAGTTAGGAAATTAAATTCAGCATTCCTGGCAGTGGGTGTCTGACAAATATTTTTGCTTTTTCATAAATCCCAAATCAAAAAATACGAACTCCAAGTGAAAATGAGAGCCAGGTCAGTGAATGGCTGTAACTCTGTCGACCTAAATGCTTAATGTGCTATAGACTTCAACAGTTAAGTCTGGGAGGTTTAAGACAATCAACTTGGATCCAGGTACAGCTAAATCAATTCCAAATACTCTGGACCACAAAATACAGGGTTTTCTGTCTTGATGGATTGCAGTACACTTGGGTGGGCTCAGAAACTGTGAGAGAAAAACAAAATTAAATGCTTTTAAATTGACTCAAGCAGCTGGATTGCTAATATTCAACATATGAGAATAATGATACTTGAAACTTACATTGCACAAAAGAAAGAAAGAAACTTAAAAAATAAAAAACCATATTCAGAGGGCTTGATTCTGCAGGGAGAACAGAACTCACCAGTCAGATCACTGACTTGTCACTATGACATTAAGAAAAATGGAATAAACATTGTTTTCTATGGAGACATGTGTGTGGTTCTTTAGTTTGTAATGCCTCCTTTCCCTTAGTTCTACTGTGCAATGAGACTTCCAACATACAGAGAACTACTTAAGAAATATTGAAATGTTGAGGTATTTAAATTAAAAGTGTATCTTCAATGTGCCCGGTACTATTTTAGGTACTAAGAAATCAGCAATGCACAAGAAAACATCCCTACTTTTCAGCTCTCATCACACATATCACCTAAGGTCAAGATGACTGCAAATGTCAACTGACCCATCTCTCCTACTACATTTCTCCTGCACTACATACAACTTGTTCCATCAATTCTGAAATATAATACTAACCTCATCTTTGAGTGTTTCTGTTCAGGAAACTTCACTAGTGATGATTGAATGCATTGGATCTAAACTCCACTGTCTGGCACTGATATACTAAAACACACTGTCTGTTGCACATATGCATTCACTGCTTCATCTGGGTCCCCTTTATTCTTTCATATCCACCTGAAATATGTTCCGCAGCACTGCCTTCCTCCGTTCCTCCCTTCTTTCAGTTATTTCTTCCTTCCTTCTTTTTTCTTTCTTTTCTTTTTGTTTCTTTTTCTCTTTCTTTCTCTTTTTCTTTCTTTCTTTCTCTTTCTTTCTTTTTCTCTTTCTCTTCCTCTCTTCATTTCCTTTTACTTTCTTCCATCTTTTTTCCTCCTTCTTTCCTGTCCTTCTTTCCTCCCTCCCTCCCTCTGTTCCTTCCTTCCTTCCTTCCTTCCTCTTTTGTTCCTTTTTATTCTTTTTCTACCTTCCTTTCTCTCTTTCTTTATTCCTTTTTCTTTTGCCTTCATGAAGGTCAACTTTATGTTCTAGTCATTTTAAATTGTCTTAGCATCAATCATACCAGTTAAAGTTAAGGAAAGAAAAACCTTATACTACTGGTTTTACCTTTGGGGCTTGGAAAAGATCTGAAAGCTCAGTTACACACTCGACTAGGCAATAGTTACTGAAATTGAAGACACAAGTGGTCTATGAAAAGGCAAGGCCATTTTAAGAATGTATCTTACAAACTTGTACTCACACATGTGCACAATAGGGAACATAATGGGCATTCATTGTGGCCATTTTCTTTTCCTAGCCAAAGTTTGGACAGTGATTATTCATCAAAAACAACTACTTAAATCAATTAATATCACACTTTGATTGCTGAGTAAATGAGCATGATGTATGTACGTGTTTATTTAAATAAATAATATTGACTCTGATGATTAATCAGGAAAAAAGTCTTTGGATATTAAAGTAGAAGGATGTGTAAGATATTTTGATAGCAGAGTAAAAGAAATCAGCAAGGTTCCAAAAAGTATATATGTCTTTAATATATATAATATATACAATATATTATATATAAAATATATATGTGTTATGTATTAAATATACATTATATAAGTATAGCATGTTATATAATACATAAAGTATACATTACATAATACATAACATATACATAAAGTATATGTTACATAATATATAAAGTATATGTTATATAATATAATACATAAAATATATATATTATTATATATGTGTGAGCATATGTTGCAATTGTGTAATAAAATTGAGAAACTAAGAGTGTACATTTAACTTTACTCATATAACCATATATATATTCTGAAAGCGTCTATGAGAAATTAAACATATCTCCCCTAAAGAAAGAAATTGTGGCAAGGATAAGAGGAAACCTTTTCATTAAATATCCTTTTGAAATTATGAAATTTGAAAAATTATTTTTGAAAGAGAATTTTTTACTAAATATTGCCACTAAATGATTTTCTTTGTAACCTTATATTCCAATCACTTAAAATTAACCTATTCTTCACTGCTGAACACTAAATGTCATTTCAGTGTGATGATGACCAAGGAGTGATCTAGCAACTCTTTGCTTCGCTTTCAAGAGTTACATGTTCCATTGTCTGGAAAGATTTCCAGCCTCATTGAAGTGATTTGTAGTATGACTCTAATTCTGACAGGATGTGGCATGCAGCGTGACAGCAGACTTTCCATGTTTCGAGGACCATCGCATTCATATCCGAGAATCTACCACATGTCAGTGAATATTACTTAATGTCGGTACTTTTATTTTTCAGAATTACCGAATACTGACAATGCATTAGTACCTCTGAAAATCCCCAAAACTCATAGTGATTGTAAAGTGTTTCCAAAATAAAATATAAGTGCTGACATAGGTTCCGTTATGATTCTTGTTCTAAAAGGTAATGCATAGAGTTTTATTAATTTTGGATTTCATAAACATTATTCCTGATTGTGAAGAAAAAAAAAACTTGTTCTCTGCATATTTCTTTCACTTTTGTAAATACTCTTAAAACAACAAAAATAAAGATTCAATTGAATGAATATGCTGCACATCTGATTACTTATATTTCATACATATTAAACATACACTTCTTTAAGATAAACCTTTTTGTTTTTCAATTTCCACTAAAATATTCCTCCTAAATTTTGAATCCCTCTAGCAACCTTCCACAGCATGTTTCCTTTTGCTTGGCATTATATAAACACTGAATGAAAACCAAACCACAAAGTTCTACAGCCAACTTCAAAAAGAAATTCATTACAGAAGCCTCAGTATAACATGGTTTTGCATATAATTTATTTTGAGTAACTCATGCTCCTGTTCACACCTCACTGCAGCAAATCCACGCTTCACTGAATGCGACAAATGCATACATGTAGCAAAACAAAAAAAGAAACACATTTCTTTAAATGGGGGCAGCCCACCTTTAATATGAGAAAGACATTTTGGAATTATTTGCTTTGTTGTTTTACCAAAGTTGAAATGAAAACACATGAAGCAATATCTATATATTCATCTTTTTTTTTTTTTGAGTTGGAGTCTCATGGTTGTCACCCAGGCTGGAGGGCAGTGTAGTGACCACAGCTCATTGAAGCCTCAAACTCCTGGATCCAAATGATCTTCCCACTTCAGCATCCCCAGTGGCTGGGACTACAGGCACATGCCACTACACTAAGCTACTTTTCTTATTTTTATTTTGCAGAGTCAAGGCTCCACTTAGATGTCCAGGCTGAGTTCCAATCAATCCTGACTTCAAGTGACCCACTGCTTTGGTCCCCAAAGTGCTGGGATTACAGGAATGAGCCACCATGCCCATTTATCTTGAGCATAATGAAAGGAATGTGATGCTAATATGCTCCTAGGAATAATGAAAACTTGAAAGGTAAATTTTACTGATAATCTGATGATTTTATCATAAATTGTTTTTCTTTTTGCTTGATAGTATTTAAAATAATTTAAAAAGTTATACGAGAACATGTTTAACACTGTATTTCTTGTGAATAGTTTTTTAAACCCATATTGAGAAATTTAGCTTATCTTATCTAAACCTAATTATTCTATCTTACTCCTTAATCATAACTTTGTTGATGTTGCTTCTACCTAGAGCTTAAAAGATAATTTCAGAATTTCTAAAAACAGATGCATCCAAACAACATTGTTGCTTTTAAAGACAAAAAATAATTCATCTTTTAATATGTAAAATCTGTTTGTATTTTAGAAGATGGATGACATTTGAGAATCTTCTGTATCAGATGGAGGGTACAATTATAAGAGGAGCTATGGTCATGTACTCTGGTCAGATTTCAGGCTACAATTGAAGTAATGCTCCTAAGAAATGGACTTATTCCCACTAACAGTGTAAAAGCATCCTATTTCTCCACATCCTTTCCAGCATCTGCTGTCTTCTGATTTCTTAATGATTACCATTCTAATTGGCATGAGACAGTATCTCAATGTGGTTCTGATTTGCATTTCTCTAACGACCAGTGATGATGAGCATTTTTTCATATGTTTGTTGGCCTCCAGCTTTGTTGTTTTTGCTTAGGATTATCTTGGCTATGCGGGCTCTCTTTTGGTTCCTTATGAAGTTTAAGGTGGTTTTTCCCAGATCTGTGAAGAAGGTCATTGGTAGCTTGAAGGGGATTGCATTGAATCTATAAATTACTTTGGGTAGTATGGCCATTTTAACGATATTGATTTTCCTAACCATGAGCATGGAATGTTTCTCCATCTGTTTGTATCCTCTCTTATTTCATTGAGCAGTGCTTTGTAGTTCTCCTTGAAGAGGTCCTTTATATCCTTTGTTAGTTGTATTCCTAGGTATTTTATTCTCTTTGTAGCAATTGTGAATGGTAGTTCATTCTTGATTTGGCTCTCTTTAAGTCTGTTACTGGTGTCTAGAAATGTTTGTGATTTCTGCACATTGATTTTTCTATCCTGAGAATTTGCTGAAGTTGCTTATCAGTTTAAAGAGATTTTGGGCTGAGACAGTGGGGTCTTCTAAATATACAATCATGTTGTCTGCAAATAGAGACTCTTTGACTTCCTCATTTCCTAATTGAATTCCCTTTTTTCCTTTTTCTTGCCTGATTGCTCTGGCTAGAACTTCCAATACTATATTGAATAGGAGTGGTGCATTTGGTAGCCTCAAAATCCCCTTTATGTTGGCTCTGATCTGCTTTAGGTAAGGAAGGTGCAGTCCTTTGATTTATTAAGTCTGAGTAATCAGCCCACCTCAACACCTGGGTATCAATGACTTCTGCCAAGTTACGGAGACTGAGTCAATCAGGGCATTTCCATTTGAAAGGAAAATGGATAGTAAGTGGCTCAGATAACGTATGACCACTAAAACATCCCTCACAAGAAATGAATTAAAATGAAACATATTCAAAATGTGACAGAAAGCATATTACACATGGTAAAATGCAATTATTCTATTTTATTTTTTTCCTTTGAGACAGAGTCTTCCTCTGTTGCCCATACTGGAGTACAGTGGCAAGATCTCGGCTCACTGCAACCTCTGCCTCCTGGGTTCAAGCAATTCTCCTACCTCACCCTCCCGAGTAGCTGGGACTACAAGCACATGCCACCATACCTGGATAATTTTTTGTATTTTTAGTAGAGATGGGATTTCACTGTGTTAGTCAGGATCGTCTTGATCTCCTGACCTCGTGATCCTCCTGCCTCCGCCTCCCAAAGTGCTGAGATTACAGGAGTGAGTCACCACACCTGAACAAATACAATTATTCTATTTTTGTTTTTTCAGATAGATTCTTGTTCTGTTGTCCAGGATGGAGTGCAGTGATATGATCATAACTCACTGAACTCTCAAGCTCCTGGGCTCAAGTAATCCTCCTACCTCAGACTCCCAAGTGGCTGGAACTACAAATATGAGCCACCATGCCTGGCTAATTTTTTGATGTTTTTGTAGAGACAGGGGTTTGTTACGTTGGCTAGAGTGGGCTTTAACCCCTGAGCTCAAGCAGTCCTCCCATCTTGGCCTCCCAAAGTGCTAGGATTACAGGTATGAACTATGACACTCAGCCTAATTATTTTTTGTAGGATATACAAAAACAGAGTTATTGAAATCTTTAATTAAGTCATATCCAGCAAAGCTACAGATGCTATTTATTTGTAATATTTTAAATTGTAGAAATTCCTTATGCTCTGATATTAAAATACATATTTCTAGAGTTTTTCCAAGCAAATTTACAGAAAAAATATATAAACATATATATCTATATTTTTAAACAATATATCTGTACACACATATTAATATACACATAGAAACAGATATAATCTCATATATGTTTAAAAACAATTTTTTATCAAAGTTTTAAAACCTTTAATACTAAATGCACTTATATAGTTTATATGCATGTTCTAATTTATATAGTTTGTGTACGTTTTTATATGTGTATGTGTATATAACATTTCAGTTTTAATACATAGATTGATAATCAAAGCCTAATATTAGAGTAAAGAATCTCATGGAATTGACTTTATTTAAAGCTTTACCTTCTCACAGTTTCTATGATGTCCTGCTATGAAAATGTATCATTAAAAATGTGTCATAGACTTAGAGTTTCATGATTAGTAGCTCATAATTATATACTTAAAAGCGAGACATACTCATGGAATGCATTCTAACTCCACTTCTTTTTACCTGAAATAGGAATGTGTAAAATACTTTATAACTAATAGTTCTTAATATAGATGATTCATAATAAACACTACTAGGTAAAATATAATTTATAAATCAAGTGCTGTAAACTGAGAGGTGAAACTTTCTGATATGACATTTTCTCTATAGATGAAGAATGGTGCATTTAGCCAAACAATGAATGGGTCATATTTCCTCTAGTGGATGTGGTAAATGTAATAATATCAATAGCCACTGTGTGATTCATATCAGAAATATAGTTTCATTTCATTAAAAGTATTTGTCAGCTACTGTGATTAATGCCATGCTATGATCATGCGACTGCAGTCCAGCCTGTGCTACAGAGCAAGACCTTGTTTCTAAAACAATAAGATAAAATAAAATTTTTGTAGGACCTAAAGGTGTTCCTAGAACTATATATACACTTCCATTAAAGTAGAAGTAATTTATCAACAGGATTTTTTGTTACTTCAATAATTTAAGTACTCCAGTAGGTATTAAAGGCCCAAATTATACACAGAAAAAAAATAAATATCTGGAATATATAGTACAGAATTCTGCAAGGAATAACAACGGGTTCATTTTGGTTAATTATAATTGCATATATAACAGTTATTCCTTTAAGAAAAACATAGCTCAAAGGGGATAAAAGGAATATTTGCCTTACAACAGCAATAGAGTGATTGCAATAGAGTTCCCTATTCTGAGATAACACCTTTGACCACTGTGTCAAATTTTTATCAGTCTTTTAGGTCTCAGCTATATTTTCACAGCAGTCACATCTTAGGGGATGACTTTTCTTTATATTCCAAGGTGAAAACAGATGTTATAACCTATAATCTTCATCCATTTTCTTCTGTTCCTCCTACTTCCAAAGTTACCTCAGTAGCATCTATACTTACTACCTTAGAAGAGATGTACCTAGCATCATTCACTCTTTTCTCTTGTGCAGTTTTGCCCTCTGCCTAACTTGACACTATCTGATAAAAGAAAAACTTCTGCTGAATTAATTTTAAAGGAGTTTGATTGAGGAACGAACAGATTGCCAATTCCACAGTCTTCTGAGCCAGCCTAGGCTAAGACACTCCAGCGCAGACACTGGTGGAAGAAGACTTATGGACAGTAAAAGGAAAGTGACGTATAGAACTCGGAAATGAGGAATGGAAACAGCTGGATTGGTTCCAGGTTCCAGGTAGGTGTTTGCCTTATTTGAACAGGCTTTGAACAGTTGGCCACATTTGACCGGCCAAAACTCAGTGATGGGCACAAGTGCAGGCTGTGGTCTATTTACCTCACCTCCACTTGTTATTGTTCACTAGGTACACAAAAACCTTTAGATCAAACTTATAATACAATACGTAAAGCGGCACCTTTAGGCTAAACTTGGTTTAACATGTATATTCTGCCTCTGATGGAAGAGATTGGTCACCAGAAGCTCTGATGAAAAATCAGATTCTCTTAATTTTGAGGTTCTAAATCTGTGATGTGACCTACTGCATGCCTGGGTGAACATGTAACTGCAATTCGTGTCACTCTGTGGGGGTTTTGGAAGTGATGAAGTGAAGGCAGCTATGGCTTCTGTTGTTAGCAAAAAAACACCTGTGTCTCTGGACCAAGAATCTGGTGCCTTTTCTCAGTATATGCATGTGAAGTTGTGGTACACTAACTTTGTAATGATAGACAAATCTGAATTTGAGAACTTTCACAGTTTTTGACTCTCCAGTTCATCTGAGGGGCCATGTTTCCTCCTGCATGAGGCTGTTTCATACACATCAACTGTGAATTATTACCACTTCAGGTCTCCTCATGGGAAGTGTTAGGGAGAGTATATGGTATTTTTCACTAATGAAATTGTTTGGTTTTTAATTTTCTGGTAAGCCCTTAAGGCAGCAAAGAAGTAAACAATGAAAGGTATATATAATACAATGTTAAAGGCTGAATTTTGATTTCTCAAGAAAGTTAAGGATAACCAGGGAGTGGTGGCGCATGCCTGTAATCCTATCACTTTGGAAGGCAGAGGTGGGTGGATCACTTGAGCTCGGGAGTTGAAGTCCAGTCTGGGCAACATGGTGAAACTTCTTCTGTACAAAAAATGCAAGAATATATGCCTGTAGTCCCAGCTAGTCAGGATGCTGATGTGAAAGAACCACTTGTGCCCCGGAAGTCGAGATCATGCCACTGCACCCCAGCCTGGGTAACAAAGTGAGACCCTGTCTCAAAAAAAAAACAAAGTTATGATACGTATTGATTTTTCATAAATGCCATAACGTTCACATCCACTCTGTGAGCCACAGTAGTTTCACTGACCATGTGAAAATCAAAGGATGCAACTCTGTGGAAAAATCATTAGCATCTACTGCAAAAGTTACTTCTATGTTAATATTGATTAGTTTATGTTCAAGATGGCAATTTAACACATATAGCCGCAGGTATGTTTCTTTAATAATCTTTAAAACATGGACTTTTCACTTGCATTAAATGACTGTTATTGTAAATTACTTTTGCTCACTTTCAACATCATGTTTCCTTTTTGCATTAGCTATAAGAAAAATAGTGAAAACACAGACACTAATTGTTGGTGCTTTTAACAGTGAAAAATATTCATGTCTCTAGTTTTATATTAGTGATATCAGATACTTCAAATAGAGAGTCAGATAATTAAATTCTAATAATGGTTTATTGTATCAAGAAATCATGGAATCAAAGTAAAATGTTGAAAATTCGTTCTGTTGAAGGTGAAACGTGTGACATTATTGAGAATGTTATTGTAAATTTGGTTTCAAAACTGAAGTTGAACTTTTACATAGTCAAAATTTATAATTGTATACAAAATTGGCATATTTTATCTATATGAAAAGTAATTGAACTATACAACTTCTGAAAATACTGACATTGAACAAAGAAGTACTCTAATACTACAGTATGCACATTCTATCCACCAAATTGCTTGGACTATTAACTGATATCAATTACAAATTTTTATAAACAAGCCATTTTAATTTTGACTGCATAATGTTTTCAAATCATTTAAAAATTTTTAATCAAAATATTCAACAAATAAAGAACCAAAATACTTTGTCTATTTGTATGTAGATGTTTTGCTTTGTTTTTGTTTTTGATTTTGTTTTTCAAAGCTGGCAACCAATAAGACATTGGATTTTATCTCTAAGATCATGAGGGAAGAACTGAGCAAAATAAATGATGAGAGCTTAAAGCATATTGAGAAAGGGGATTTGGAGTTATATTCGTCACTAGATGTTCCATTATTGTATTTTAGAGGAACTCAGTTCATGTGAAGAATTTTTGATGGGGCTTTAGTTTTAATTAAATATATCTTATTCTGTACTGTTGTAGAGTGAAATTGAAAATTGCTCACATTTCTCAGCATTGAATAAAGATGTGGAATAGAAATGGACTTCACTTGAATTGGTTATGGTTTGCGTATGGTACGGTTATGGCATACACATCTACTAAATTGTGATATTACAACAATAAAAAACTGAAGTTTGACTTATTTCTTTTTGGCATGGTCAACGTTTTTACATTTTATACAAAGTCTACTAATATTATACACATACAGAGTATAACTGAACAATAAAATATTTGTGAAAAAGCTAGTGAGTAGAATGAAAACCCTATCATTTTTCAGCATTTAATAAAAAGAACATAAATAAAGATGATTTATAATGGTGAGTCTTGTTTTTTGAAATATTTGTTGAAAAACACTTAAAAGCAGGAAAACTACTACCTATTAAAATATGTAGGCTGAAATATTAAGGCATTTCAATATGAAATAAACACTAGACTTGAGAAAATCCTCAACCTACTGAGTTTTTCTAGACAGAGTACTTTCTCAGTTAAAAATGTTAGTGTCTTACAGAGAAAATGTTATTTTTAACCATTAAATTCAACTTTAACAATGATTCTGGAGAATACTGTATAATCTCAAAAGCATAAGTGAAAATTGGAAAAAAAATACCAGTGACTTGGTATTTGGAGACAGTTACATTTAGATCAGTTAAGAGTTAAGAATCTGAATCTGTACCACGGAAAATTATTGTGTTTATATTATTTATTTTTAAATTTTGCTTTAATGTGTGTGTATTTTTTTTGAAAGATTTCATTTTGAAAATTGTTCATAATAAAAAATTATTTTATATTCCAATAATATAAACCTCAATTTGCTTTTCAAAAGGTTTCAAAAATCAAATAGTTTTAATTATTGTTAGTGTACCCAATTACTCTCATAAGTATCCAGTATGGATGATAAATTTTATGGTCGCCAAAGCTCTATCCAGTAATATAGCATCTGTAATACCTTAGGAATTTGAATTTCACACCTATCTCTGAAGAGTAATTTTCTCTCTTCCTTGTTATGGGATTGGTTGAATCTAATAAACATATATCCAAAGGAAGTGGGGAACCCTCCTTCTACAGAAGATGCTATTGCCAATATTATTTTCCTAAAATTGACGACATTGTGATATGAGTTTCCTTTTAGAGTCTCTTGCCTCTAACTCCCAGCATCTTACTCTTCAATTTCCTGACATGGAAAAAGACTATCAAACACACATAAACACACACATACAGTTCCACACGTGTGTATGCACTCATGCAAGCACATACATGGAAATTCTCTCTCTCTATCTCTGTGTTGTCTCTTTCTTTCTCTTACTCTCTATCCTTACCCTTATCTCTACCTCTGTCTCTATCTCTATTTACCTCTACCTCAGTCTTGACCTCCATCTCTATCTCTACATATTTCTACCTCTTATCTCTACCTCTATCCTTACTGGCACCTCTTATTCTGCCTCTACTCTACCTCTACCTATCTCTACCTCTACCTTAACCTCTATCCTCTCTATCTCTTCCACTCCCTCTATCTATCTCTACCTGTACCTCAACCTCTATCATCATCTCCATTTTCATGTCTGTCTCTTCTATTTCTAATGCTATCTCTTTTTCTACCTCAACCTCTTCCTCAATCTACCTCTACTTTTCTTCTATCCAACTCTGCCTCTACCTATACCTCTATTTCTATCTCTGTGTCCATCTCCATCTCTATCCCTACCTACTTCTTCATTTATATCTCTATCTCTAGCTCTAGCTCTAGCTCTGCCTTTCCCTCTACCTCCACCTCCACTCCCATCTCCACCTCCACCTCCACCTCCACCTCCACCTCCATCTCCATCTCTGTCTCTATTCTATTGCTGTCTCCACCTTTCTCTTTCTTGCCTTTCCAGAATGACATATACTGTTTTATGATTCCAGGCCTTTGCGTATTTCATTATTTTGTGTTGCTCTCCATTTATTTCTTTTTCCACCTAGAAACTCCTTCATATTTCAGTTCTCATTTGTGTAGTAAGACGTTTATTTTATTCTTTAGCCTACATCTTCTTTGAATACATTATACTTATTTTAACTTCTGTGACTCTCCTATAGCATGTGCTCCTATAAAATGAGCTGCCTGAGTAAGAGAACTAAGGATTTTATTTCTTGACAGGGTGGATTTTATATGCAGTAAAATTAAAATATATACTGTAGCTTTGAAAATATTCAATGCAATTAGATTCAGAGAACAGTGATTTCATTTAAATAATTAGTGCCAAAGCCTATTTTTATATTTATCTCTAAAAGTACTGTAAAAAATATTTAAGTTGTATGTTTACCTATTGGATATAAAATTAAGTTGTTTGTATAAGTTTGATACCCAATTTTAGATAAAATAATTGGGGAACATGGATTTAAGAGACAGATTTACAATCACCAATCCTCAAGGTTTTTCATTTTTCCATTAATTTTACCATGGAACCTACAGTTAACAAGAAGTGAAGAAGGGAAATAGATATAAATCCATGTATCTTTAATCACCAGTTATTTATTCTAACTTTTTTTCTTAAAATATAATTAAAATATAAATTATTACTAGGATCTTATTTATAGAACTTTTTATAGAACTGTTATCTGTCTTCATTTATTAAAATATAAATTTTATATTATATTCTCTTTTCTTTAGAAAAGATTTTGACTATTATTGTAGTCAAAATCTCATTCCTTTTGACAATAGGTAATTTCTCCTTTACTTTCTCATTGTGGAAATCATGAGACATAAATTTAAAATGCTTAGCCTTATGTTAATGATTCAACAGAGTATTCATTGAGGCAAACCCATGTTGAAAGCCATTCCTGAAGGATTATCTCATCTTTGAAATAATGATCCATGACTGGAGAAGTCCCATGACTCCAAGCGTTAGGAAGATAATGTAATAGAATTACTTGGAGACAAAGAAAGAGGATAAAAGAAATATTGTCACACTATTAAGGAGCAGCTTGGTTAATACATCTGTGTTTATTGCCAATTGTTCGTTTATTTCAATTGTTAGAAAATTATGCATTTATACTCAATTTATGGGAAGTACCCAAAAGCACATGATTTTTAAATTTATTTTTTAATGAGCCATACAAAAAAAAACTGGTATACTATTTCAGAGGTGGGCATAGCCTAATTGCTGAAAAATACAATGAGATTCAAACCAGTGTGCTGTGATCAGAAAAGTTTGCCCAAGCAAAATAAACCCATTCTGCAAAAGTTGAAATTTGCCATTAAAGTCAAGTTAGAACTGTAATGTCCATGCATTTGATCAATAAACTCCTGCTAGATGTATCATCATTTCAATTGGTTTGAAATGACCTCGAATGGTCCTCTTAATTGAGTGAAGGTAACTATTTACAAATAAGTGTGCTTCCATGTAAAAGTAACACAACAAATTCTGAAAATTACCTAAATTGAGAATGCTCCATTATCAAGAAACTGTCATTAAGGCAATATCATAGAGCTCATAATAAACATTATAGTGAATATAATTATTTTGAAAAGCCTAGCTGAAGGAAAGTCATTTGTTTGAAAAAACTTTATCAAAAGTTTTAGGAAAATTTCAAATTAAAGATACATGGATTTATATCTATTTCCCTTCTTCACTTCTTGTTAACTGTAGGTTCCATGGTAAAATTAATGGAAAAATGAAAAACCTTGAGGATTTACATAACAAAGAAAGGGCCATTCGATGTTTAAATAATTTTCTCAGACTGGAGTAGGTAGGTCATGGCTAGACTTGCATGTTTTGCCAACTAGACAGAAGCCACAACAGCTGTGAATGAAACATTATTCACACATTTGAGGTTCTGTCACTCATTCTTCAACAATGTGAAGTTTTCCACTCTTGTAAGCTTGTTTTAGTTTGTTGATGTTTATATCCAGGAGACGATTTGACTCCCTGATGAAATATTCTAGATATGCAAAGACTTTTTCATGTAGACTTAGAGAAGTTAATATACCCAAGTACAAGAAACTGATGTCATTCAATAGTACCAACAAGGCCATCATTTAGTTGATAATGGATCATTATATTTTTAATGCAACATTCAGAAACATGAGTCAGCATCAAGAATTTTGCTGTCTGTGCCCATTCCCTGTGTACATTCTCACGCCTCACTTCGTTCTCCTAGACCACTGACATTTTCTGCTGTTGCTTTTGGGATTTCTCTAATACTTCAGTCTGGTGCAAAAGTAATTGTGATTTTTGCCACTAAAAGTAATTGTAAAAAACACCATTATTTGTTTTTTTATTACTGTTAAAAAAATTAAATTACTGTTGCATCAACCTAATACAACAAACTATTTAAACACAATTACTTGTTTACTTGCATCAACTTAATACAACAAGCTGACTATTTAAACATTTTTTTTTTACTGTTAAAAATTTTAAATTACTGTTGCATCAACCCAGTACAACAAACTGACTATAAAATACACAAAAGTGTATTTTCTCACAGTTCTGCGGGGCAGAAGTCCAAAATCAAAATATAGCCAGGGCCACATTCTTTCCAAAGGAAGGAGAGAATACTTCCTTTCTTCTTCTACCTTCTGGGGGATCCTAACCTTCCTTGGTTCCAATTTCTTTCTTTATCTTCAGGTGACCTTCATCTCTATGTCTCTGTGTCTTCTCCTCTTCTTATAAAAGAACCCGTCTTTGTAGTTAGAACCCATACTAAGTTCAGAATTATGATTTTATCTCAAGATCTTACTACTTGTATCTGAAACCATCCTTTTCCCCAACAGAATCACATTCTGAGGTTCTTGTGGACTTGGTTCTTGTGGTCTTAGAAGACACTAATTCATGACACATTATTAACTATTCTCTTCTCAGCTATTTAAAATTAATTTAGCAGAATCCTAAGGCTTGCGTAGCTCAACACTTTTGTGGAAAGCCAACATTCATATTTGGCAAGAAACTATTAAGAGGGTACCATTTCCAATTTTCTACTTACTAGAAAAAAAATAAAACAAGTACTAATATTTACTCTATCCCACACCACTGTAGTGATATTAAGCTGTGCCTCTGGCCAATGTTTTGGATTCCACATCCCAAGAATTCTTGTTATATGATGGAATGTGCCAGTTGGCAGGCCTTCAGAATCACAGCTTCTGGTGCAACAGCTGTGTCTTGATGTGTGTCCTCAGTTGAAAAAGAGGCCCCAGAGCAGAAATTCTTCCCTACTTCCAAGATAGACTGAAAGAAGGAATCAACATAGTTGGACATGAATGTCTGTTCCTGCTGACGTCACTAAAATAAACATGCTATTTGGCAGGGCAACAGTGTATGTGTACTGCGGTAGAAGGGGTGATAAGGCAAAGAGCCCCTAACAAATAGACTGTAAATCAAAGCTTGTGTGCTAATGCTTTAGGAATGGATGCAGTACCAGGTCATTAAGGTTGAGGGGAAGAAGATCACATACAAGTTGGCATGCTACTGAGCTGGCCCCAGGAAACACAACTGACTAATGAGTGATACAGGGTGTCTGTGCAGAGGCTAATGAAAACACCTTCTTCACAGTGATCCTGCGGGGGAGAGTGAGTAAAGGTGAAGACATAATTTGTTGGCTCTTCAATTTCTCCTGACTCTCCTTGGCCAAATTTACAGTAAGAGTCTGAAATTCTCAACATCTCTGGATTGTGTTACCCATTCCCCCCTTGAGAGTAACTGGGGAGGCCAGATTCTCCCTGGGTTTAGGTAGCTTTGCACTGGGCATTGTAGTTATTATGACTTCCACCACAGCAGGAAAGGAGGATATGCTGTCGTCTGGCCCATGCCGGGAGGGAGGCTGAGCTAGCAAGCAGTGTGATGAGGTGAGGCATGGCCAGTGACAGAGAGCTGGGATACTACATGGAGCAAGTGGCAGAGGCCTGGAAGGAACTGTTAGGATTGAGAAAATACCCCCAGGAAATACCACAGTTCACTGGTAATAAATATTGGACAAATTTTAGTCAACTGCTCAATCTTTATAAGAACAAGCAGGGAGTGTCACAAGAACTATTTGAGCCAGAATTAGTCTGGTAGGTCTAGTTACCAGCATAGCCAAAATAATTAGTTTGAATTAATATTTATACTGTTTTCCAAATCCTGATACCAAAGTATGTTACCTAAGAAGAAATCAATTCCTTAGAACCCAGCAAGGGGCCCATCTAATCAGATCGTGGCTTTCATCATCAATTTGGGTTGTTATAACACATTACCCTAGACTAGGTGACTTAACCAGCAAACATTTATTTCTCATAGTTCTGAATAAAATGGCAGTTTGAGATCAGGGTGCAAGTCTGATCTGCGATCAGTTTTGTTGAGGGCACTCCTGCACTCCACAGATGGCTATCTTCCCACTGTCTTCTCATATGGGAGAGAGAGAAAAAAGAGAGAGAGAGAGAAAGAGAGAGAGATATAGAGACAGAAACAGAGAGAGAGACAGAGATGGAGGCAGAGAAGCAGGAGCAAGCAGTTTTCTGTCCCCTTTTTAAAAATAAGATCACTAATCTCATAAGAAATCAATTGTCATGATCTAATTACCTTTCAAAGGCCCATCTCAAAACACAATCACATTGTACATTAGGATTTCGATATACAAATTTTGGGGAGAAACATTCAGTCTGTAGTAACGGCCTCTAGTATCCATCCCTATGTTTCCTTTTCTCTTCAATATCCTCTGGAACCACCACCTCCAAACTACACAGCTGTGTCTTGATGTGTGTCATCAGTTGAAAAAGTTTTCACTAAGTAGGAATTTAAATATAACTGTGATAAGTATTAGAAGGTGAAATTCGAGGAGTTGTTAGTTTGAGATAGGTGGTGTGATCCGGAAAAGGCTTTTCAGAGGTAATGGTATTTCAGTTGAGAATTAAAGGGTAGGAATGGTCAGAAGGGCAGAGTCATGGCAGAGGAGAAAGAAGGTGTTTAGATTCAGAGTTAGGAATGGCTTTGGTCATTAAAGAAACTATGTAAAATAAATAAACACACAAACAAAAATCAATACACATGAAGCAGAGTGAAGAAAAACAGGTTCTGGTAACTAACGGGCTGGAGAACCAGGCTGAAGTCTGAATCTACAGAGTCCTAGAGAGTTTCTTAAAATATTTGCATTTTATCCTAGGAGGAATTAGAAATAACTACCATTTGTTATATAAAACATGACTCTCAGAATTTATAAAAAGAATTTTAAGGTTTATTTATTTATTTATTGCTAGTTTACTCAAACATCATCTTCTTAAAGATGGCTACTCTGTCTCTTCTACTTTGTACAGCAATCTGCCTGCATCTCCAGCCCTACTCCTCCCAGTGGCCCTCAATACACTGTAGTTTTCTTTATATCTGCTACCAGTCAAGTTGTTTACTCATTTATCAAGTTTATTGCCTATTGTTTGTTTCTGCTCACAAATGCAAGCACCACATTTGCAGAGCTCTGCAACATCTGATACTGTATTACACACAGCTTCTTAGAGCAGCCTCTAATAGAAAATACAGCTGTGCTCAATAAGTATTGACTCAGCACATGAACTTCCTTAGGCAAAATCACTTATTATATCTTTATTCTTCGTCAGAAGTTCACACTAGGCAGTTTAAACTTAATTAAGGTAGTACATAAAATAAATTGCTCTATTTTCCTTGGGAGCTTTGTAATGAATAGTCTCAGCATTATTTATTTAAGCTCTGCAGCAGACATGGTCACATTCTCAGCAGAGAGGTCAAGAACAAAATATTCTCATCCAAGGAGGTTTTTTTGTAGATTAGACTCAAGAGGTACAACATTGGCAAGTCAGCATGCGGGATGTTTTTCTAGGCCTGTTCTCACACATATCCATTTCTAATTCACAATCCACAGTACAAACTTCACATTTATAGGAGGCAATTTTTAAGTTCACATAGTGATCCCTCAAATATGTGGCTACGTAATCTGTAGCAAAAGCCCAAGTACCTTTTACCTCCTGAGATATCAGTGCTCGGAAAATGGTAGGCTTTTGTTTTAAAGGATGCTGCTCCTAGTCTACAGAGGGTTTGAGTTGCTGACCAGTAGAGGGCACCTGCCACTCTTTAAAATTGCTTCATGTCCTGACTGTCTATAGACACAGGCTTCACTAATTTATAAAGAAGTTATTATTGCCTTCAGAATGTTTTTATTTCCTTTCTGGTCATCCAATGTTATTGATTTCTAACACAAGTAATATGTCATAATAAAAATAAAGATGCAAAAAGAGAAAAACTAAATCACTAATGATACCATTAAACAGAGACAGCATAACCATTATTAAGGTTTGATATTATTCCATATGATAATACATGCATCTAAATTCAATTTATTTACCCAAGTAGGATCACAAAGTAAATGCTATTTGATAGCTTAAAAATAGATTAAATATACAAGATGAATCTAGAGCTATAACTTATAATGGCAGAAAAGTCCTCTTATAATGCCAGAAAGTTCTCTTATAATGCCAGAAAGTCCTAAAGAAGAACAAAAGAAGAAGAAGAAAAAGAAGAAGAAGAAGAAAAAGAAGAAGAAGAAGAAGAAGAAGAAGAAGAAGAAGAAGAAGAAGAAGAAGAAGAAGTGGAGGAGGAGGAGAAGGAAGGAGAAGAAGAAGGAAGGAAAACCCACAATGATAGAGGCATGTCAAAGGGTCTAAGGAACCCAACTGAAAAAGCTCCAACTGTCCAAAACTGGAACAATTTGGGCAACAAAGTAAACAAAATAGCATTGGATTATGCTCCAAATTATAAAATCAATGCCTGAGTCCATGCAAATATCAATACACAATTGAATAGATAGTAGAAAAGAAACAAATCTGACTTGTAGAAGAATACCAAATAATCAAAATAACTCACCTCTTCGGTGTCAGCTGTGAATAGTGACTTCCTTCCAAAGGGTACAATATGAAAAGAGTTGAAAAGTAGTAATTTTACAGTGGAGAAACCTAACACCACCTTAACTAGGTGACCAAGGTCAATATCAACAAGCCAGGTTGACTGTATGTAGCTTTAATATGTTGTTAAGAAACTAGCACTTTACCTCGGTGATATTCCTCCTGGAACCCCATAACAGAGGAAATGAAGACCTGCAGAGGCTGAGGCAATTTTCAAAATCAGAATTGGTTGTATTTACTCATCAATTAAAAATGTAACGAGAGAGACAAGGCAATTGAAGTTGGATAAAGAGTTAAATGTGGTCATCTGAGTGAAAGCACATGAACTATGTCCAGTTGTGAATGGACGTATAACATCACACACACGAACAAATTGGCTGCAATATCTACAAATGCCAGTTTCCCTGGAAAACATCTACCATTACTGTTCTTTTGAAATTGAGATAAGTGAAAAAAAATTATAGGATTTTGAATTAGAAAAACTTGGGATCAAAACCTAACTCTGCTATAGTAATTTGGGGTAAGGAAGAAAATGTGAAAAGTGAAATATCACATAAGTTGCAAGATTGTTAAGAGAACTGATGACATTGCACTGAGAGTTACAAGAAATCACGATGTTCCTCTCACAACTGGGACCAGATAAATTATTATAATTATTATTAGCTGTCAAAATTGGCAGAAGAAAGCTATTTTCTGATTTCCTATTAATATGAAAAGATGAAAGATAAACCATGTTCCCAAGCAACCATTCTGCCATAAGTAAATGTCTATACATTGATCACAAATTTAATAGTATTATTTTTAATTTTCTGGTTATAAAATATTCCTTCTCTCAACAAAAATATTAAGGCCTCAAAGTATGGTAACAGTAGTCTTGTAAGCCCTATGGTAAACTCTGAGAAAAGCTTCATGGAGAATACCTAAAGGGGTTATTTCTTGAGTTCAGTGATAAGATTAGGCAGATGTAAATGCTCCAGTTGCTGTGGTAGAATTCTATAAGCATAACCTATAGTCTATGGCCATTCTATTACATTTCTATAAATGTGCACACTGATGATGTGATACAATTCATCATGAAAAGAATGAATTTTCAGAGATTAATCTGAAAATTTATTGTAGCAACAATGATTTCCCAATTGATCTCATGACAAGAATAAGCCATATGGGAAGAATCATGTCCACAGGAGATAGTAATAGAGTGTGCTGCTATTTTTAGTCTACTGCCCTCATTTATGAATGTAACAATGTTCCTAATATCAGTTTTGAGACTTGAACTAAACATTTATTTTACATTGATCAAAATTGTTATCATTTAAATTGGTATCAAATAAATGTAATTAAATAATTAAAATATACAAATAGTTTCACACATCCTTTACTTACAAAAATCTTCTCCATATAATAGAGTTGACAAGAAATAGAAGATATTTTGAAGTTTGAGTTTATTCTGTAAGGTACTGAGACTCTTAGGGATGATGAGACAGGTGTATGCGTTTTGCATGTAGGTTGAATGTGAATCTTCAGGACAAGAGCACATACTTTGATGGGCAGAATAAGAGCCTCCCAAAGATGTTCATATCTTAATCTCTGGAACCTGTGACTATGCTAGCAACCGTAAGATGGAGAAATTATCCTGGATTACCCACAGAGACCCAATGCAACCAGAAAGTTTCTTAAATTTAGAAGGAGGCAAAACATTCAGTATCAGGATGATGTAACAAGTGGGAGACTTGAAAGGCCGTTGTTGGCTTTGAAGATGGGAGAGATCTATGAGTCAAGGAATTTGGGCAGCCCTGAGAAGCTGGAAGTCAAGGAAATCATTTCTGTTCTAGAATCTCCAGAAACAGAGTCCTATGAATTCCTCAGTTTTTAAATTAATGAGGCCCTCTAACTTCTACACTTACAAGATAAGTTTGTATTAAGCCACTAAATTTCCTGTAACGTGGAAATTACAGTAGGAAACTAACATATTGGTGGCCTTTATGATAGTCCAGTAACTAAGTGCTCTGGACCCCAAATCAATGTAGATCTTATTGGTGATGTTTTGCACTGTAGCAAATAGAGTTTTTGCAAAATTATTGCAAATGCATAGTTATTAAATTCCCCTTTCATACATATACACTTTAGTTAAACTAATTCAGTTAAACTAAACTAATTTAGTGTGTTAGAAAATAAAGGAAGCAATTCATTCTATCTAAAGAATGAGCATAGCTTCTCAACAGTATTGTTTTACGCTATTCTTTTGCCTTCCTGCTTTTGCAAAGGCTACTAAACTTACTTTATCATTTTCTTATTAAGCTTATCCTTCTTTATTTTTGCTGAATGATTTCTATTGTCTTTTAATATTCAGGTCAGGTATAGCCTACTCTAAACAGCATACCCAGACCACATGTATCCAGTGTAGTCATTTCTTCCAGATGGTTCTGTATGTTTTGGCCTAACACTCCTTCTACTGCTCTTTAATATACTGCTTGCATGTTTGTTTTCTCCATTGCAGAGAAAGTTCTTTGAGTGAAATATTTATACCTTACTTATCTTTGTATTCCCTTACTTATCCTTGTATTCCTGCTGCTGTCTTTATGGCTGTTACCAGAATCTTGGTCCAAAACGAGTAAATGCATGAGGGATTAGCCTCTTCTTGAGCTTTCTTAGAACCTTAGGCCATTAAAAAGTCCTTCTTCCCTAGCATATAAACATTTGTATAAACATTCTTAGTGTATAAACATGCTTTGTATATAAACATGCTCACTTGTCTCCTATCTGAAACAAAACAAAACCAGTCAACAAACCCTAGAGCTGTTTCTCCACTTTAAATTTCTCTCTACCCTTGGCAGGGCACTGTAGCTCATGCCTGTAATCTCAGCACTTTGGGAGGCTGAGGCTGCAGATCACTTGAGGCCAGGAATTTGAGACCAGTGCCTGTAATCCCAGCTACTCAGGAGGCTGAGACACAAGGTTGCAGTGAGCCAAGATTGCATCATTGCACACCAGCCAGGGCGACAGAGGGAGACTCTGTCTCAAAAAAAATAAATAAATAAATAAAAATAAAAAATTCTCTCTATGCTAACAAATGCTGTCTTTAACTATAAAGCTTATAAGAGTTACCCACATTCTTTCCTACAACTTAGTCCTCATCCTTTTGTAAAATTGCCTTCTTCCCAGCTTAATTAATTTGCTGCGGCTGACATAACAAAATACCACTGACTGAGTGACTCCAACAAGAAAAATTTATTTTCTTACTGAGACCAAGGTGTCAGCAGGGTCTTTTTTTCTCCTGGGGCCTCTCTCCTTGTTGCAGATGGCCACCTTCTTGCTGTGTCCTCACACGGTCTTTGTTTTGTGCACGCCAACCCAGGGTGTCCCTCTGTGTGCCCAAATCTTCTTATAAAGACTTCGTCAATAAAATACTGGCAAACCAAATCCAACAGCACATAAAAATGCTTATCCATCATGATCAAGTCGGCTTCATCCCAGGGATGCAAGGCTGGTTCAACATCCACAAATCTATAAATGTAATCCATCACATAAACAGAACCAAAGACAAAAATCACATGATTATCTCAATAGATGCAGAGAAGGCCTTTGACAAAATTCAACAGCCTTTATGCTAAAAACTCTCAATAAACTAGGTATTGCTCGATTGAATCTCAAAATAATAAGAGCTATTTATGAAAAACCCACAGCCAATATCACACTGAATGGGCAAAAATTGGAAGCATTCCCTTTGAAAACTAGAACAGGACAAAGGTGCCCCCCACCACTCCTATTCAACACAGTATTGGAAGTTCTGGCTAGGGCCATCAGGCAAGAGAAAGAAATAAAGGGTATTCGAATAGAAAGAAAGAGGATGTGAAATTGTCCCTGTTTGCAGATGACATGATTGTATATTTAGAAAACCCCATCATCTCAGCCCAAAATCTCCTTAAGCTGATAAGCAACTTCAGCAAAAATTGTATAGTAAATAAAATACAGTAAATAAAAGTCTTGGCTAAAAATGCCTCTGTGTCCAGCGATTGACATATATTAAATGACTATCAGGCCAGGCATGGTAGCTTATGCCTGTAATCCTAGCACTTTGGGAGACCAAGATGGATGGATCATTTAAGCTTAGGAGTTCAAGACCAGCCTGGCCAACATGGTGAAAACCCGTCTCTACTAAAAATACAAAAAATTAGCCAAGCATGGTGGCATGTGCCTGTAATCACAGTTACTTGGGAGATTCAGGCACGAAAATTGCTTGAACCTGGGAGGCAGAGGTTGCAGAGAGCCAATTTCCTGCCACTACACTCCAGCCTGGGCAACAGAGCAAGACTTTGTCAAAATAAAATAAAAGCCTATCAGATGTCTACTTTTAAACAAAGATTATTCCAAATAAAATGTGCTGAGTTAACTTCTTACACTTGTTCTTCCTTTTACATCCACACTTGCATGCAAGAGATATCCATTTACCCACAAGTCCACACCATAGATATGTTTCCTAAATTCAAGAATTCAATTCCCATCTTCTCCCTATTCTTCTGCGTTCTCTCTTTCTAGCTGCCTTAATTTTATTGCAGTCTCATAAATACTGTTCAATTTATGACACGCATTGCTGCATCCTGAAATACTGCAAAACCCCTTTGCCTGGCTGCTTGGCCTCACCAGCTCTCATACCCCATGTCCAATCCATCATCTATGTTATTTGCAAAGTAAAGAGTAATATTTCTATAATTACAATCATGTTACTTAGAGACTTGAAGTGCATCCATTTTCTCCAAAGTTTTTTAAGTTAATGTGGTGATATTTACCACAAATTTGTCATGATCTGAATTTTTACAGCCTCTCATCATTTATTTACCACTCCACTACTGTCCCCCTCCATTAACCAAACCATCCATAGTCCCCACGTGTTTCATGTCTTTGTGCTTTAACAGCTATTGTGCCTTGAAAATGAAATGCCTGGACTTTTACCATTTTGGATTTCCTTCTGGGCCTTCAAAATTCATGTTATATATTTCTTCATTGAGAAAGATTTTCCTGCCTGCCACATCTGACTTAGATGTCTCTCTTCTGTCTTCTACAATGACCTCTGTATCTTCCTGTTATAGTGTTTATTATACTTAATTATGACATTGATCTAGAAGGATATTTTCTCCTAAAGGAAAATATATGTCATATTTTATTTATTTATTTTCTTGATTAATTATTTCTTTTTTACTATTTCTGATAGAATAATAATTAGAAATAGTTTAACTCTTCTGAAGTAGAGAGACAATAGATGCCTGATGACAATTATTCAGCAGTAGTAAGAAAGAAGAATGGAAACAGAAAAAGATTGCCGACAGGAAATCTTTTAAGGAGATAGTGCAATAGCTCAGAGAAAAGTCAAATAAGATTAGCAAGATCAGCCATTCTGATCTCAGAAGATCTGTGTGTGAATGCGTGTGAGTGTTTGTGTGTTAAAATATCAAATAATGAATGTGGAGATGCATTTAAATGTTTAAATAACAACCACATACTCATTTCTATTTTATTGCTGACACTGTTTAAAGTTGTATTGATAGAAAATATGTCACACAGATAGAAATATTGCAACCTAGGAAAGATTGACTGTGAATGTTCACGATAAAAGTCTGTCCATTGTAGAATATAAGTGGATGTGCCTTTTGTGTATATCTTTTACATACTTCCATATATTTACCAATTACTAGCTAACAAATCAACCATTTATAAGCATAAACACATACACAGGGCTATTTTGGGCCCCTTTTCTGACCCTTTTTTGGAATGGCAGATAAAATTGGAAAAGTCCATGTGAACTAGAGTTTAGAGAGTCTTCTTTGGTCGCACTATTACAGAGGATGGCATTCAACAGAATCCTCTCCACAGGCTGCTTCCCCTTTCGGCAGACTTCTAATATTACTTTAAGAAAGTATTACCTAGTTTTAGTCATTTAGATTAGAAATTACATGTTTCAGGGCAGGGAATTTTCTCTAGGAGATACATGAATAAATATCTACATATACTTAACATTTTTTACACACTTATTAGATGCAAAGTACGATGCTAAACACTTTAAAATATGTATCTTCTTTAAAGTTCAAAATAACCCTTGTGATGTAGACATTGTTGTCCCACCACAGAAATGAGGAAGCTGAGACTGGCTCTATGGGCTGCAAATGAGTTTTAAGCGCTGGAGTTAGTGTTTGAACTCAGTCCCTGATTATTGATGATAGACTATTGTGCTTGGGCATAATACTTTCCCTAAACAACTTCTCTTTATTTCTACAAATGATGATGCTTTAAAATTTGTTCTAACTACTTGTATGTTTCTGTAGAGCCTTTGGACATGAATATAACATTACTCTGTAAATAATTGTCCTCATACACTATTCTACTCCCTCCTAAACATCAGTTACTAAGTGTCAACTTCACCAGTAAGTATCCCCTTTCCCTTGGAACTCTGTTCAGTATAGCTCAGATGGAAAGTGAAATGGAAACAAAGAAACTTCTCTTCGCATACATTTGAAAGAAAATATCACCTATTTTTAAATTCGGACCCCACTAGATAAGTTTTATTAAAGAAAATAAAAAAGTGAGGTCACCGTGGCTCAGTGGCTAATGTCTGTAATCCCAAGGCTATGGGAAGCTAAGGCAGGAGGATCACTTTGGGCCAGGAGTTCAAGACCAGCCTGGGAAAAATAGTGATACCCAGTTTCTAAAAGTTAAAAAAAAAAAATTAACAAATGTGGTAACTCTTGCCTATAGTCCCAGCTACTCAGGCAGCTGAGGTAGGAGGATCACTCGGGCCCAGGAGTTTTACGCTGCCGTGAGCCATTATTTTGCCACTGTACTCCAGCATGGGTGATTTAAATTCTCTTTTTAATGCTTTCCATGGGAAGAAAAATAATAGTCACAAAAAACAGAAACAAAGTATTTATTTATGTTACAATATGCATAAATCTTAAAATACATTTTCTTAGGTGCCAAAAAAAATCAGACCCCAAAAGCTATATATGTCATGACTCCAGTTGCTTAAGACACTGGAAAAAGCAAAATTATATGGACAAAACAACAGATCTTTCATTGCAGGATTTGGGAAAGGTGGGGAGGGTTTGACGATAAAAAGTTACCACAAATAATATTTTGGGAGTGGTAGGACCCTTCTTGGAATTACTGTGGATACATGGCTGTATGCATTTGTCAAAACAGATCAAACTGTACACCACAAAAAATAATTATCACTGCATGTGAATGTTGAAAACATACCAGTCAGTATATGGGGAAAGATGGAATGTAGATTGCAATAAATGGATGTAAATGTCTTACAAATGAATCACATACCCACACTCAAGGAGATGAGGAAGAAGGGAGCTGTTCTTGGAAACTTTTAAAAACATTATTTTGACTGACTATTGTATAGCTAAAGACAAATTGTACACAAACACTATGTTCTAGTTGGTAATGACATACCAATTCTTAAATTATTTTACTTGTATACTAAGGTTGAAAAGATAAATAAATATATTGTTGATAATGAAAGTCAGATTTCCCAAGAAGTTATAAATAAGAAAAGAAAGAAAGAGAGAATGATGCCCATGGTGCTGAAATGAATTGTATCTGTATTAACAGATAGAAAGGTGAAGTCATGTATTAATGAATGTACATATATTTCCTGTCTCTATTCACTGAGAACTACTAAAAGCACTGACACTCCACTGTCAATGAGCACATTTAACATCCAGTTCTTGGTTTCTAAATATTATTTTCCAATAAAAAGAATCAAAACTTCTTGGAAATATGGAACATCTCAGAGACTGGGCAGGGAAAATATAAAGTGACCCTGGAGTATTTTGTGGCTACTTGAAGTACTTTCTTACTTGAAGTTAAGAAGTGCTCAAAGCAAACAAATAAAACCAGAAAACAATGGGAGCATGTGGAAAGGGCATAAGAGCCTAAATGAAAGCACCAACTTCATAGAATTCTGTTGCTCTAACTGAACAATGTGAGTGCAACAATTAAATATAGCCCGAAGAATGACACCTCTGGTGCTTAAATGATTTTGTGTGTGTGTCTGTGTGTGCGTGCACATGCATTCACATATACATGACAGATAGATAGGTGTGAATGCATGTAGTAATACACATACATATATTTCCTGTCTCTAACCACCAAGAACTATTAAAAACAGTGAAACTCTTCTAGCAATGAGCACACTTGACACCCAGTTCTTGGTTTCTAAATAACAGTCTTCAATAATAACACAATCACACATGATTCCATGTTGATGTTAGAAAAAACAGAATGTGTAAATAACAATGGAGAGGGAACCTTTCTTCCTTAGAAAAGAATCCTAACTAATAAATGTATAAGAAATGGGATAAATAGAGAATTACTACTAGAACATCATACTTGCAGACAAGATCCACTCGTGGATACTGAAATTAGTGGGTAAAAGTTTAAGTGGAAACAAGATGCTTATAAACTCAAAGAATCTCCCCACTATACTCAAATATTTCATAAGTATAAAGGGAAACATAGTAATTTAGTTGTAGAATCCAAGTGCTGTCATTTTAACTAATTAATCAAAGTTAACATTATCAGTAATACATATCAATATCATGTATCTACTGATATGACATAGAGAGAATGGAACGTTGCCTTGACTGGGAATGGAACCCTTCCCAATAATTCATAACCTCAGTATAATCATGAGGAAAAACCAGGCAGATGCACATAAACAGATATTTTATAAAATAACTTACAACCATAATCGAAAGTGTCGAGGTCATAGAAGACAAGCAAAGACAGAGAGACTGTCCCAGATAGAAATATCATAGCATACAGGACAAATAGATACATAGGATACTAGACGGGGGCTAGGAAGAGAAAAAGAGCATGACTGGAAAAGCTAGTGAACCCTCTACCCCACCAAAAAACGTCAGTAGAGTTATTTTCTTCAGCAGCCATTTTATGACTCTGTAAAACTTTAACATAAAGAGAATCTGGGTGACAGTTATGCTAGATTTCTTTGCACTGGTTTTGTAACTCTTCTGTAAATTTAAAGTTCTCTCAAAATAAAAATTTAAAATATTTTAAGTCCAAATTATCGTATTTTAATTCTTTTTTTAAGAAACTAGGTATTATAAAAATCTATATAATAATGTTGTGAAGCTTCATAGAATTTTTGATGACTGTACTGAGCATGAACTGAGATCCTAAAGAAACTGTTAAAATATTTAAAATTTTTTTCTTTTTGATGTCTACATTAAAAACAGCAAAATAACAATAAGGTACAGAAGAGTACTAGCAATTAGAAAAATATTGTTACTAATATTAATTATAAAAATTATACTCAAAATTTGTCTTTTTAAATGTCTTTTTTACTTAAAAATCAGCAATATTTAAGTCAAATCACAGTGGAGAACCCTGAGGTGGGAGAAATAGTTCATTTTAAAGGATCTGATTTTTTTTTTAAGTACCTATAATTTACATCTGGTTTTGTTCTAAGACTGAAGGCATTTGAGCTCATTGTAATTGTTGGAATGGAAGTCTTCTCATATCTGTATAACATAAAATAGAAAATGTTTTTTAGAAACAGTAGCACACTGTTGCAGACGTATTTAACAAAGCTCCATGAAAGTGTATTTTATTAGGGTATCACTCTATTAAAAGTGGTGTTTTAGGTTTTACCCAGATCACTACTAAATTACATCATGGAGAAAACAATTAAAACTGAAACTTTCATTTCAACTACTCAGAATATTTGCCTACAGCAAATTAACTGCTCAAGGAAGGATAACGATAGAAGAGTATAATGATAGAAAGCAGCCAAGTATCAGAATAGAACGGAATATAGCAGGGATTTTTAACTTTCGAATGGGTCAAAATCCACTGAAGCCTCTGATGACGAATATAGATTTTCTAACTCCCAGCTCTTACCCTAACCCAACATATACAAGCCTAGTATGGTTTGGCTGTGTTCTCACCCAAATCCCATCTTGAATTGCAGCTCCCATAATTCCCACATGTTGTGGAAGGGACCTGGTGGGAGGTAACTGAATCATAGGGGTGGGTCTTTCCTGTGCTGTTCTCATGATAGTGAATAAGTCTTAGGAGATCTGATGGTTTTATAAAGAAAAGTTCCCCTGCACATGCTCTCTTGCCTGCCACCAAGTAAGATGTCCCTTTTCCCTTTCTTCTCCTTTCACCATGATTTTGAGGCCTCCCCCGCCATTTGAAACTGTGAGTCCATTAAACCTCTTTCCTTTAAAATTACCCAGTCTCGGGTATGTCTTTATTAGCAGCATGAGACTATACTAACATGTGGGGCTCAGAAGATGACAGGATGATATGGGAAAGCTTGCAAATTCCTAGAGACTTGTTGAATGGCTTTGACCAAATGCTGCTCATCTCAGATGACATGAGTAACTTGTTGGGAACTGGGATAAAGGTGACTCTTGCTATGTTTTAGCAAAGAAACTGGTGGAATTTTGCTCCTGCCCTAGAGATTCATGGAACTTTGAACTTGAGAGACATGATTTAGGACATCTTGTGGAAAAAATTTCTAAGCAGCAAAGCATTCAAGATGTGCCTTGGACATGTACCCCAAAACCTAAAATACAATAATATATATATACATATATATTTTTTAAAAAAGATGTGCCTTGGGTGCTGTTAAAAGCATTCAATTTCATGTATTCTCAAAGAAATAGTTTGCAATTGGAACTTATGTTTAAAAGGGAAGCAGAGTATAAAAATTAGGAAAATGTGCAGCATGATACTGTGATAGAAAAATAAATTTTGAAAAAATCTTCTGAGAAGAAGTTCAAGCTGCCTGCAGAAATTTGCCCAAGTAATGAGGAGCCAAATGTTAATCACCAAGACAATGGGGAAAATGTCTCTGAGGAATGTCAGAGACCCTCCAAGCAAGCCTCTCCCATCACAGCACTGAAGGATTAAGAGAAAAAAGTGGTTTGGTGGGCCTGGCCCACAGCCCTCCTGCTGTGTGAGGTTTAGGGGCTTGGTGTCCTGTGTCCTAGCCACTCCAGCTGTGGCTATACGGAGCCAAGGTACAGATCAGGCCATGGCTTCAGAGGGTGCAAGTTCCAATTTTTGCAGCTTCCATGTGGTGTTGAGCCCGTGGGTACACAAAAGTCAAGAACTGAAGTTTGGGAACTTCCACCTAGATTTCAAGCATATGTAAAAACACCTGGATATTTAGGCAAAGGTTTGCTGCAGGGGAGGAGCCCTCATGGAGAACCTCTGCCAGGGCAGTGTAGAAGGGAAATGTGGAGTTGGAGTTACTACACAGAGACCCTGCTGGATCACTGCCTAGTGGAGCTGTGAAAAGAGGGACAACATCCCCCAGACCCAAGAATGGTAGATTCACCAACAGATTGTACCTTGCACCTACAAAAGCCACAGACACTCAAATACAGCCCATGAAAGCAGCCTGAAGGGAAGCTGTATCGTGCAAAGCCACAAGGTAAAGCCAAGTTGTACCCTGTCCAAGGCCATAGAATCCCACCTCTTGCGTCAGGGTAACCTGGATGTGAGACATGGAGTCAAAAGAGATCATTTTGGAACTTTAGGGTTTAATTACTGCCTTATTAAACTTCAGACATGCATAGTCCTTGTAGGCCCTTTGTTTTGGCCAATTTCTCCCATGTGGAACAGATACATTTACCAAATGGATGTATTCCCATTTTCTCTGGAAGATAACTAATTTGCTTTTGATTTTACAGGTTCATAGACGAAAGGAACTTACCTTGTGACAGAAGAGACTTTAGACTGAGGACTTTTGAGTTAATGCTGAAATGAGTTAACACTTTGGGGGACTGTTGAAAAGACATGATTGGTTTTGAAATGTGAGGACATAAGATTTGGGAGGGGCCACCGGCAGAATGATATGGTTTGGCTCTGTCCCCACCGAAATCTCATCTTGAATTATAGCTCCCATAATTCTCATATGTCATGGTAGGGTCCTACTGTGAGGTAATCAAATCATGGGGGAAAGTCTTTCCTGTGCTGTTCTCATGAGAGTGATTGCATCTCAGGAGATCTGATGGTTTTATACAGGAAAGTTTCCCTGAACACACTCTCTTGCCTGCTGCCGTGTAAGACATCCCTTGCTCTTCCTTCATCTTCTGCCATGGTTGGGAAGCCTCTCCATCCATGTGGAAATGTGAGTCCATTAAATCTCTTTCCTTTATGAATTATCCCATCTCAGTTAAGTCTTTATTAGTAGCAGTGTGAGAACAGACTAATACAAAGCCTATTGTATCAAAATTTTGCAGGCATTCAGAAAAGATTCATAACACCCTAAGTTTCAAGGTTGATACTAATCCTTGGAATTAGGCTGAAAAATTGCTAGTATAAAGAAAGTTAATATGGCTTTAAAATATTACAGCAGCACTTTGTATATAGGTAGTAACCATGCTTACTGACATTAGATTATATAAAATACATTTTTTTGTATGTTAAGTCTGCACTCAATTGCAAGAAGAGGCTTAAAGCCAAGATTTTTAGTAATGAAACTACACTGCTGACATTTGACTATACAATATACACAGTTAAGGCAAGTCACACATTTGGCAAATATTCTAAGATCCAAATATAGCAGGCACTTCAGAATAATTTGGCTTCTGATCAGGTTTACTTTAGATTAGGGACATGGCAAGAGTTCTTTGCTTTACTTTATACTCTAAGGAAGGCAGCTGATAAATATGTTATATATTTATCATAGAAGCCAAAGGAGATTTTTACTATGAATATCAAAAACAAATTAGGCTAGAAAAACAAATATTTTTCTTTTCTTTTACTATTATTAAACAAACACATTCTTCTTAACATCACATCTCCTTAACCCCTAAAGTATGTGACAACATTGCTATTTTAAAATGTTACATATTTGTTAGATCCTGTACCCTAGTGATGAATAATGCAATATTTACCAATGAATAGAAACTACATTTTTAATTAAAATATATTGTAGTAAACTGAGAAACAAATTGCAAAATCTACAAAAATGATCCTCCTATAGTTAATTAAATAATATAAATGGGCTATATAAATACTAAAAGGAATAATCTTTTAATGTATGACTTGTTTATATTTATAGTTAAACTGATCATAAATAAGAATAAAGTTAATGTTTTAAATCCAGCACATTTATGTATACTTAACTAGGAATATATAATGTAATACTTTAGGTTTTATTTTTAAATCAATCAAGACCATATCTTGAGCAGTTTGAAGGTTTCATCTAAGTAAAAACCAGACATCTTTTTGTCCTTCTTTTTTTTTCAGAAACAAAAAACCCTTTTACTTACTTTCCCATTGACTTGATGTAATAAACTTAATAGTGTAGACTAATCCATCTCTAATATTGAATTCTAAAAATTATTAAGTAAAACTACATGTCTTTAATTTTTAAAAAACATGGCATGTGGATCCACTGGTAACTTACTATAGTTGGACTACATATTTTCAGATAAATCATTGGATGACAGTTTTCACTATGTAGCATGTCTTTTAATAGGTTCATAAAGCCAAGTATGAAGTAATTTGCCCATGGTTGGAGGTTGATCAAAATGATTTTAGAATCTACGTTTTTAAAAATAGGACAGTAGTATAACTACCACAGTAATGGATGAGGGAAGTCAAATTCCTTTAATAAGCATAAGTACCATTATTATTAAATATGAATCAATCAGGAGATGAATGACATCATTATCCATTGCTCTAGTATACAACTTCCAAATATATTTCTCCCAAATATATTGGATAAATAAAATTATTTGAAGAGAAAAAGACAAGTTGTTTAGTCCAATGGACAATTTATCCTTTCAAACAATTGAAAAATATAATAATTGCTATGATTTTTCAAAGTGAACCAAATTTTGTAATCAAGTAGAATATTATATATTTTTGGTTATCAAAGTTTTCTCAAACATTTAGGATTCATGAGCAAGAGAATATGGTTAATTACCAAATAACATATTTATTCATTATTTGATATCAATGCTAAACATCAATAAATAATAGGCTATTGGATGCTGATCATTGGCAACTTGCCTGTTTTATAATATAGTGCATGTTTCATGGAGTGAGTGGTGGAAAAATTTGTATTGCATTGCATGTTGTTTTTTTACAGTGAAGTAACACCACAGAGAGGCTATAAAGACTACAACAGGGTTGTTCCAAATTGAACAAGTTAGAAAAACAAATTAGCAGTCAAAGGCTGAGGGAAGTGATAGGTCAAAAACAATGCCAGATGTCCTGATAGGGATTATTTTCTCTACAAAAGTGGGAACTCTGCAAATACCCTGGAATAAAAATCAACCAGGGGAGAGTGGATATCAACATATAAACATTTCAGCTCATCAATTTGAACAGCCACTGTAAATGAGTGGGATTAAGTTGTTATACAGTCCTAATCACAGCATAATTTGCTTTGCTCTCGCCATTTGGTTAATATGCATTTCTTCCACTTAGAGGTCGTGGCAGCTTTCATGACAACACTAGAGGCTTCTCTTAGACACAGCCAATAACTGAGAGGGCAAGATCTTCTGAATGGACAGCAAAGTTCAGAGAATATCTGTAATAAACCTCAGCAGTGAAAATAATTTCCCTAGTTATTTTATATTTGACCAGAGGGATAAAATTCAGAAATAGGATATAGTAATTCAAAATCTATTATGAAAGTGAATGGACTCCTGATCAAAATAATTATCTTCTAATGATTTCAAATGCTTTTCAGTCAACATGTCACACTTAGAAACCAGAAGAAAATCTGATTTTATGCACAGACCTAGTTGTGTCATTCAAAGCATTTGGTCCTGGTAATCTCAATGACAGTCCATGATCTCCTCCTTCAACCATGTCCTCTCCTCCTAGCCTTCTCCCCTCTCTTTGCCTTCTTCTTTCCTCTGGAAATAGCTTTCAACCTTATAATCTCTTTCCTCTGGGAATAGCTTTCAACCTTATAATCTCAACCTCATCCACTTGCTTATTTAATCATAGTGGTCCTAAAATCCACATTTGCAATAAAATGAGATATTGAAAAATTTCTCATTTTTCACTATTGCAGAGCACACTTGAAAGAGAGGAAATCCCTTTAATATGGCTCTATTAAATGTGCATCTGAAAGACTCCAAACCTCGAATCCTATAAGACTAAAAAGATGGCATATGAAAGAAAATATCAATCCTCTGACGTACGCTGACTGCTGAAGTCAAATATCCCACATATTCACCCATGACACCAATAAATTTTGAGGTGAGCTTAAATGATTTAATTGTCTATCTTGACCCAATTAAAGATTTAATCCCTTAATAGAAATATGGAATTTGAGATAAGAAACCAGACAGAATAGATGATTTGTTAAATGTATTAGAAGGCAAAAAATAAACTAGGAATCACACAACTATGTTTTATCTTTCATTCTGATTATGACTATAGAAAATTAAATGCACATTTTATTATTTATATATAAATCAAGTCTGATATTGTTTATTCAAAATAAACATACGAACATGTTAGCATGCTTTAAATCTCTCGAAAGTATTTGGAGTTAAAATTATTCTGGGTTTTGAAATTTCTGAACTGAATTCAATGCTATCAAAACTTGGTTTATTTTTCTTCCTTTCATTAACACATGTGTTATGTCAAACCTCTTTTATCTGTCCTTGTGTAACAAGAACTCAGAAAAGTCCCTGGCTTTGGGTCATATGCAGTTGCACATATAAGTTAATTTTTGATAATTACTATTACTCTTCAGGGGTTTAAATTCCCAGTTTAACCCAAAAACTCGATCTTATATTTAACGTAAGACTTCTTCTCTTTCTTTCAGTTGAGGTCATAGCTAGGGAACCCATCTAGAGGACTGGTTAAAACCCCAGGTTTTGCTTGTCTCATTGTGGTTTTGTTTTATTTACTACTTCTCTTCTTCTTTTGATATAGCAGATCCTCCTTAATTGAGAGAAAAAGAATGCTTAGAGACGGCAAAATTATTTATATCTAGGTGGGGTTTTTTGCAGATCTGCCATCCTTGTCAATGTCTCTGAGTGTGACAAGCATCTAAATAGTTTCTTTTCCAAGGGCTGCGTCAATGGAGTCTTCAGAATCTCCCCTGTTAGATGCATGCAAATGCCCAGCCAGATTTGATAATTACACACTATAATTCCCCAACGTTAACTCTGTGGTGGCCTCTTATAACCCACTTTTATCTCCTGCCTTCTGGAAATATCCCTCCAGATAAAGGTAGCTCAGGAAGCTAGCTCTCCAGGTTGGGACCACATCGAGACAGCACATTCCAGTTATGTTCCATGGCATTTGCTTGGCTCAGAGGAAATATATGCATTCATGTCAAAGCATATTCATTTCATAGCTGATGGGATTGTCACTGAACAAGTTGAAAGAATGCCTCGTGGAGTTGTACAGCTGGGTGACTCTGCTGGCCATAACTAATGCTGGAAATGCTGGCAACCTCCTTCTATTTCAGGAAGCTCCAGAAAATCTCCCATTTTGACCCTAGAGAGAACTAAGAAAAAATAGTTATGGTTCATGCATAATATAAACTTTCTTTTCTATGCAATTAGGGAATGTGGTCTGCTGTTTTTTAATGAATTTAATGAAGATTGGCTATAGTTTAGCAAGTTGTGCATGCCAGTGTCTAACTGCACATCTCTTTCCAATACTGGTGTAGTTCTCCAATATTCTTACTGTTTGGAACTGCAGTCAAAACATTGAGAAAAAATAGTAAATGCCCCATTCAGCATCCATTTACTTTAATAAGTAAATGTCATTTTGATATAGTCATGTTTTACAGCATGTGTTGTGTGTTGTTTAAATACACTTTACGGTTTCAAGGCTAATGCTGCAAATATCCCTCGATTAATTATGTTTGCTTCAGGTTTCAAGCTAATGCTCTTTATCAGATTTAGACAGTTTTCTTTATTCCTACATTGCATTTGTCTAAATTATAAGTTGTTCTTTTTTTAAAACTGTCTTCTACATCTATTGACATGACCATCTGGATTTCATCCATCAAGTCCATTGGTATGGAGAATAGCATTTGTTCATGATACATATTTTCAATCAGTTAAGAGTGCTGTCAGCTGCAATTAAACAGAAAATAAAACTAAGAATGACTGAAGTATTTTTTTTCTTCAAGTGAGAGTAAGTTGAGAGATGGCAGTAGATGAAGCAGATCATTTCTTAAACAGGGGATAAAGGATATTTGGTCATCTTTTTACTATACCATTCTTAACTTATTTTAATGATTTCACCTTCACGCTTTTATCTAAGTGCTTGAAGGTAGCTACTAGAGCTTTAGAGAACATGTCATTATTCAGAAAAAGAAGAGACAAGGAAGAGTGGTCCCAGAAAGTCTATTTGATTTCATTGAAAGAGAACAACCTTTCCATGCAAATGCTTAACCAGATTTGATAACATCTCATTGGCCACAAATATGTTCAAATGGCATGCTTGCAAAAGAAGAGAAAGGGAAATAAAAAAAGGAATTACTTACTAAATAAATAGCTTTCATTGGCAAGTAGAAAGTAGGGTATAAATATTAGGTAGGCATGCCTAAAACTTGTCTAGAAAATCATTCTTAAACTTCTGGGTTATGATGAATTTTATGGCAATATTGTTATAATTTGCTATGTAGGATATTTAAAATATTTTTAAGTGAATCTGCACTCTGTTGCCCATACTGTGGTCTCAGTAGATAATATGTGTGGTACTGAAGCACCTCTTATGTCTTATTTCTGTTCCCTTGGCTGTTATGTAAATTTCTCTGATATGTTAAAGTAATGGGAGATACTACAAAAAGAAATTTCAATTGCATACAAGTTTGGGATGCATGTATGATTTTACAGCATCAAATTGGAGTAGAGGAAGCTTTTTGTATACTTGCTGGAGAGGAGGAATGTGTATAGTTTATAATCATTTGACTCCAAAACTTTCATTAAAACCAATTTTAATTTTATTGTGGGGTTAACTTTTTTTTAGTTTATTGTACTTAAGTTTATTTCAAAAGTTTCCAAGACGGGTTGTGGAGTTATCTCTTAATGTTAAACAGATATTGATTCCAATTACTCTGTTCATGAGAATTTTATCAACTTTCTTCTTGCATTTCAGTTAAACACATCTGAGTTTCTGTATGCATAAAATATCCGTTGGAAGACTAATATGCCCTAAATTATGGTGAAAATTTTTTATTATGAAATTATATGTAAGTTTTTAAGCAAGAAAAAAACATGGAACCTTCCAGCACCCCACTTCTCCTGTCTCACTACTGCCTCGTTATGGGCAAAACATAAATGTGATCATGGTTATTGGAGCTGTGTCAGAAGGAGGGGACTATTTAAGTGAATGTGTGGGATATTTCGTTGATGAGGACTGATAGGTAAACCTGCCACATATTCATAATCACCTTGATGGACATGCTGTTGCAGTAACAGAATCCTACGTGTACGCTGCGGTATCAATGGAGTCAGGGTTTGCTAAAAGTGTAGAAAGGTATAACCCGAATTTGAATACATGGGAACATGTTTGTAGTCTGATGACAAGAAAGCATTCTTTTGGGCTAACAGAAGTCAAAGGGAAGCTCTATAGCATTGGAGGACACGGCAACCTTCGTCCTGGTTTTAAAGATGTGACTGTTTATAATCCTGAGCTTGATAAATGGCACAACTTGGAATCGGCACCGAAGATTTTTCGAGATGTCAAAGCACTAGTCATTGAAGACCGGTCTGTATACATGGCCGCCTGCACTCCTGTGAACCGGGACACTGAAGATGGACTAATGGCTGTAATTACTTGCTATGATACAGAGAGTCGACAGTGGCAAGATGTGCAATCTTTGCCACTTATTGACAATTACTGGTCTTTCTAAACGTCTGTGGTCAATTCAAACTTTTATCAGACAGCATCCTGTTGCCCCAAGAGTTATTGTTTAGAAAACGAAGAGGCAGTAAGAAAATTTGCCAGCCAAGTGTCTGATGAGATCCTTGAAAGCTTGCCTCCAGAAGTCTAAGCATCAAAGGAGCAGCCATTTGCTATTACAAAGATGATGTCTTCATTATTGGAGGCTGGAGAAACAGTGATGATATTGATAAACAGAATCGAAAAGAAGCCTACCAATACAGGGCAGAGAGGAAGAGGTGGAGGCTTCTTCCTCCTATGCCGCAACCTCGTTTTAGAGCCACTGCTTGTCACATGAGGATCCCATACCGGCACTTGCACAGCACACAGGGATATCCTATGCCTCCAAACCTAATGTGGCAGATGGACTGCATCAGACAGTTGCAAGAGATACATCGTCACTCCCTAAACACGCAGCAAGTGGCAAGCTCTCAGACTGAATGCTAGGCTCTCTCAAGTGTGCAGCTTAAAACTGTTATACCGAGGAGAGATCCAAGATGGCCGATTAACAACAGCTCAGGATTGTAGCTCCCAGTGAAAGCGCAGAGAGCGAGTGGACGCCGCACTTTCAGACGAATTTTTGTTGCCCACAGACTAGGAGATTCCCGGCGGAGGAGCCA
>CAUYLG010046111.1:0-11579 GCA_963573385.1 Cacajao melanocephalus
AGAATGGCGATCATTAAAAAATCTGGAGACAACAGATGCTGGAGAGGATGTGGAGAAATAGGAACACTTTTACAGTGTTGGTGGGAGTGTAAATTAGTTTAACCATTGTGGAAGACAGTGTGGCGCTTCCTTAAGGTCCTAGAAATAGAAATTCCATTTGACCCAGCAATCCCAGTACTGGGTATATACCCAAAGGATTATAAATCATTCTATTATAAAGAACACATGCATATGTATGTTCATTGTGGCACTGTTTACAATAGCAAAGACTTGCAACCAACCCAAATGCCCATTGACAATAGACTGGACAAGGAAAATGTGGCACATATACACCATGGAATACTATGCAGCCATAAAAAACAATGAGTTTGTTCTTTGTAGGAACATAGATGAATCTGGAAACCATCATTCTCAGCAAACTGACACAAGAACACAAAATCAAACACTGCAGGCTCTTACTCATAGGTGGATGTTGAACAATGAGAACACAGGGACACAGGGAGGGGAGCATCACACACTGGGGTCTGTTGGGAGGGGCCAGGGGAGGGACAGTTGGGGGGTGGGGAGGTTGGGGAGGGATAACATGGGGAGAAATGCCAGATACAGGTAACGTGGGAATGGAGGCAGCAAACCACATTGGCATTTATGTACCTGTGTAACAATCCTGCATGTTTTGCACATGTACCCCTGAACCTAAAGTACAATTTTTAAATAATAGAAAAAAAAAGTCAAGGTTCAAAAAAAAAAAAAAAATAGATGTTTTATTTTCAAAGTGTTCTTCGGAATCAATGCAATCTCAATCAAAATCACAGAAAGCTTTTTTGAAAAATTGAAGCGCTGCTTCTAAAATTTATATATAAATGCAAACTTTGAATAACAAAAACAATTACAAAGTTGGAGGACTTACTCAATCTTAAATTGTAAGGCTTGCCACAAAGCTGCAGTGATCAGTACAGTACTGTGTTGGCTTAAAGAAAGATGCACAGATTAAAAAGGGCAGAATAGAGTCCAGAAACAGACCTGCTCTTTGATGATCAATTGATTTAGGCAAAGGAATGAATACAATTCAATGAGAGAAAGAATAGTCTTCTCATCAAATGGTTTCAGGAGAACTAGGTATCCATATGAAAAGTGAATCTCAAACCCTAAATCACATCATTCACAAAAGTTAATTAGAATTATGAACCTAAATGCAAAAGATATTTTTTTTCTAGAAAGCAGCATAGGAGAAAATTTTCATCAACTTGGGTTAGGTAAGAATTTCTGAAAGATAACACAAAAATAGCTAATAATGGAAAAAATATTTTAAAATTGGACTTCACTTATATTAAACTGTAATGTCTTTAATAGACATTAAATATTAAAAGGCAAGCCAATTCAATGAGATAAACTATTCACAATAAATTAATCTGACAATTGACTAGACCCCAGGATATATAAGTAACTCTTTCAGGCTGGGCACAGTGACTCACGCCTGTAATCCCAGCACTTTCGGAGCCCAAGGCAGGCAAATCACTTGAGGTCAACCTGGCGAACATGGTGAAACCCCATCTCTACTGGAGTTCAAGATCAGCCTGGCCAACATGGTGAAACCCTGTTTCCACTAAAAATATAAAAATTAGCCTGATGTGGTGGGGGGCACCTGTAGTCCCAGCTACTTGGGAGGCTCAGGCATGAGAATTGCCTGAACCTGGGAGGAGGAGGTGTCAGTGAGCTGAGATCCCACCACCACACTCCAGTGTGGGTGACAGAGCAAGACTCCCCCGTTTCAATAAATAAATAGATTGATAAATAACTCTTTCAACACAATAATGGAAATACAACCCAATAAAAGATAGACACAAGGCTTGAACAGAAAGCTCAGAGAAAATATATGAAGGGTCAATAAATGTATAAAAGTCTGCCCAACATAACTAATCATCAGAATAATAGAAACCACAAAGAAGTACTACTAATTAACTATTATAATTACTAAAATAATTTTTACGCTCACAATGCAAAGTTCTGAAAACTAGAAAATATTTTGGACTGAATGATAATTAAAATACAATACATAAAGTTTGTTGGATACAACTCAAGTAGTGAATAGAGGGAAATTTGTAGCTGCAAATGCATATTTTAGAAAATAAAATTTTAAAACAATATTTTTAGATTTCACTCAAAGCAATTAGAAAAAGAAAAGCAAGGATAGTAGAGAAGGAGGGAAATAATAAAGTAAATGGCAGATACCATTAAATAGTCTACAACCATTAAAATAAGGAAAATCAACAAAGCCAACGTCTAGTTCTCTGAATATCTTAATCAAATTGATAAGTCACAAGGAAAACTAATCATAATAAAATAAATTAACCACATCATAAAAATATATCACAACAGAGTCTATATACATTAAAATAATAATAATGGAATATTATGGACATCATGTAAATAAATGTGACAAATTAAATGCACACATTCTTTGAAAAATATGAATTACAAAATAAGAGCTAGAAGATAATCTCTGTAATCCTATGTTTACTAAATAAATCGATTCCATAATTAAAAACCTACCCTCCAAAAACAAAACATTTCAGATCCAGATGGCTTCCCTGATGTATTGCTGAAGATACTGTATCAACCTCAAACTGACAATAGAAAAAGGAAAAACAACTCCAGACTTTTTTCATGAGGCCAGAATAACCTTGAAAGCAAGTCCTGGCAGGTATATACCAAGAAAATTTAATTACAAAGCAATGTCCCTCATGAAAATAAACATACAGACACAAAAATTAAAAGGGCCAAATAAGATGCAAAATTATATTCATCTTCACTCATCATCAAAGAAATACAAATATAAATAATGAAATTCTATGCCTTAACGTATTAGAATTTGCAAAATAGAAAAAGAATAACACTATACACTGTCAGTAAGGGTGTGAGAAAATGGGCAACCTCAGACACAAGCTCCAGGTCACACAGTTGGGAAGTGAAAGAGACCGAATCTGAACCTAGGTCTTTCTGTGTCCATAACACATGGATGTGCTCTTTCTCCCACTTATCACCCACTCCTGTGTTTGGAATCCTATCTTGGCAATGTTATGTATTACATTTTTAAAATGAAACAGCATTTTGAGATACTTGTAGATTTACATGTCATCATAGGAAATAATACAAAGAGATCTCTTGTGCTGTTTACCCAGTTTCCTTGTTGCTAAGTAGTAGCTCATGGTATGGATGTACCAAAGTTTGTTTAACCATTACTCACTGAAAGATATTTGAATTAACTCAAGGTTTGGGCTACTATGAATAAAGCTGCTATAAATATTCGAATACAGGTATTTGTGTGTGTGAATGTAAAGTCTTTTTCTCTGAGAAAAATGCCCAGGAATACAATTGGTAGATAGTACAGTAGTTGCATGTTTAGTTTTATAAGAAACTGCCAGACTATTTTCCATAGTGGAAGTAACATTTTACATTCCCTGAGCAAAATATGAGCAATCCAGTTTTTCTGCATCATTGCCAGCATTTGGTGTTGTCACTATTTTTTATTTAGGAATTCTTATAGGTTTGTAGTGATATCTCAATGGGGCTTTAACTCTCTAATAGCTAATTATGTTGAACATATTTTCATGCATGGGCTTGTCATTTGTATATCCAGTTTTGAAAAAAGGTCTCTTTAGATACTTTGTCCATTTCCCATTATATTGTCTTGATATTACTATTGAGTTTTGAGAGCTCCTTATATATTCTTATACTAGTCATTTGTCATACATACGGTTTACAAATATTTCCTCACCCACTGTAGCATATTTTTAAATTCTCTTCACAGGATGTTTTTCAGAGCAAAAGGTTTTAATTTTGAGGAGGTCTAATTTGTCAATTTTTCCTTGTATAGATCATAATTTTATGTCAAATCTAAAAACTATTTGCCTAGGCATAGCTAGACAAAGAAAAAAAAATTCCTGTTTTCTTCTAAAATGTTTAAAATTGTGCATGTCACATTTGAGTCTGTGGTCCAAAATGACTAATTTTGTATAAGGTATGATAATTGGACCAAGCTTCATTTGGTGACCTATGTATATTCAATTGCTCTAGCATCAGTTGTTTAAAAGGCTGTATTTACTCTATTAAATTGCTTTTGCAACTGTGTTAAAAATCAGCTGGGCATATTTCAGCAGTTATATTTCTGGATTCTCTGTTATGTTCCATTGATCTATGTATCTGATTACTGTAATTATATAGTAAGTCTTGAGATCAGGTAGACTGATTTTCTTCCACTTTATTCTTTCTCAAAATGTATTTATCTATGTGAGTTTCTCCCACTTACTATATGAATTTTTTAAAATATTCATATATATCTGCAAAATATTGCTGATATTTTGATAGAAAGTGAATTAAATCCACATGCTAATTTGGATAGAACTGAAAGTTTTTCTATGCTGATTCTTTCAATCCATCAACACAATTTGCTTTTCCATCTATGGGTGGGTCTTCTTTCATTTGAGTGTTGAGTAGTTTGTAGTATACAACTCCTATACATGTTTTAATACATTTACACCCAAGTATTTCATTTTCAAGCAATTGTAAGCGATATAGTATTTTTAATTTTGGGATCCATATGTTCATTGTTAATACTTAGAAACTCAATGGATTTTGGTAGAGGATTTTTTTTTTGCCTCAACTACGTTTTTTTCCTCTCAGCTTCATTGGGGTATAATTAACAAATAAAAATTTTATACATCTACCATAATTTAAAAATTGTGTATATCTAAGTTGTATAATGTGATGTTTTGATATACATAGACATCGTGAAATGATTATCACAATCAAGCAAATTAACATGCTTATCACATCACATAGTTACGCGCATGTGTGTGTGTGTGTGTGTGTGTGTGGTGAAAACACTTAAGATCAACTCTCTTAGCAAATTTCAAGTACATAGTACAGTGTTAACTATAATCACCATACTGCACATTAGAGCTCCCAAACTTATTCATCCCACATAGCTGAACCTTTGTGCTGTTTGACCAACATCTCCTAATTTCTTGCACACCCCAGCCCCTGGCCACTGCCATTCTACTCTGCTTTTGTAAGTTTGGCTTTTTTAGACTCCACATATAAGTGAGATCATGCAGTATTTTTTTTTCTGTGTCTGACTTATTTCACTTAGCATAATGTCCTCCAGATTCATCCACGTTGTTGCAAATCGCAGGTTTCCTTCTTTTTTAAGGATGAATAATATAACATTGTCTGGATGCATCACTGTTTATTAATCCATTAACTTACTGAAAGACAGGGAAATGAATGCTGCAAACCACCACCATGGCATGTGTATACCTATGTAACAAACCTGCACGATCTGCACATGTACCCCAGAACTTAAAGTATAATAAATAAAATTTTTAAAAAAGACAACCTTAGTTGCTTCCAAGCTTAAGCAATTATGAATAATGCTGCTAAAATATCCATGTGCAGGTTTTTTTATGAACTTTAGTTTTGAATTCACTTGGTTAAATACCAAGGAACACTACTGCTGGATCATATAGGAAGAATATGTTTAGCTTTGTAAGAAACTGCCAAACTGTTTTCCAACTTGGCTGTACCATTTTGCATTTCCACCAGCAGTGAATGAGAGTTTCTGTTGTTCCATATCCTTGCCTGCATTTGGTGTTTTGGTGTTCTGGATTTTGGCCATTCAAATAGATGTAGTGGTATCTCATAATTGTTTTAATTTTCACATCCCTGATGACCTATGAGGAGAAGTATCTTTTCACATGCTTATCAGCTATCTTCTTTGGTGAGGTGTCTGCCTAAATATTTTGCTCATTTTTAATTGAGGTGTTTGTTTTCTTACTGTTGAATTTTAAGAGATCTTTGTATAGTTTGGATAACAGTGCTTTCTCAGGTATGTATCTTGCAAATATTTTCTCCTAGTCTGTGGCTTGTCTTATTCTCATAACAATGTCTTTCACAGAGCACAAATATTTAATTCTAATGAAGCTTAAATTATCAATTATTTCCTTCCTGGACCATGCCTTTGGTGTTGTATCAAAAAAGTTATTGCCAAACCCAAGATCATCTAGATTTTCTTCTGTTATCCTCTAGAATTGTTTTATAATTTATAATTTTACATTTTGGTCTATTATCTATTTTAATTTTTCTGAAGGTTATAAAGTCTGTGTTTAGGTTCATTATTTTGCATATGGATGCATAGTAGTTCCAGCACCATTTGTTGAAAAGACTATCTTCTCTCTATTGTAACACCTTTGTTCCTTTGTCAAAGATCAACTGACTATGTTCTCGTGGTATCTTCTTCACTTTTGAAGTATAATTTCATAGAGTATAACACTCTAGATTGGTGGATTTTTCTTTCAACACTTTATAAATTTCACTCTACTGTCATATAGCTTACATGGTATCTGGTGAGAAGTCTGCTAAGATTTGTATCCTTTTTCCTCATAGGTAAGCTATTTTTCCCTCTTGTTTCTTTCAAGATTTTTACTTTGTCTTTTCTGCAGTTTGTGTTATCATATTTATCCTGATTGGTTTTTCTCTGGGATTCCTGGGTCTCTGATTTGTTGTCTAGCCCAAATTGTATAAATTTAGTCATTGCTATTTCTGTCATGTCTTCCTCTCCATTCTCTCCTCTGGTATTCCAATTACATATATGTTACACCTTTTGAAATTATCCCATGGTACTTGGATATTCTGGGTTTTTATTATTTTTTCTCTTAATATTTCAATTTGGGATGTTTCTATTAACCTATCTTCAAGCTCACTGACTTTCCTTGTCCTCATTATCTATTGATGAACCCATGAAAGATATTCTTCATTTCTGTTACAGTTTTGTTTTTTTTATTTCTAGCATTTAAAAAAATTCTTGCTAAGAGTTTCCATCTCTGCTTACATTACCCTCCTGTTCTTGCATGAGATCTACATATTTTCCTCTAGAGCCCTTAACATATTAATGATATTTATTTTATTTTTCCTGACTGATCATTCCAAAATCTGTGTCATATCTGAGTATGTTTGTAATACTTGCTTGCCTGTTTTATATTTTTTTTGCTTTTAGCTAGCATGACTTACCATTTTTTGCTGAAGCCAGACATGACATACACAATATGAACTGAAATAAGTATGACATTAGTGTGAGTTTTTATATTAGTTTAACTAGGAGTTAGGTTGTATTTAATGTTTGCTGTTTTTCTAGGTGCCAGAGCTTCAAATTCCTCTAGTGCCCTTGATTTTGTCTTCCCTGTTGCTTAGGGACTTCCTAAGAACTCTTACTAAGATAGAGACAGCTCTTTCATTTGTAATCCACTGTTATTATATCAGAGCACTGTTTAAGTGGTGGTAAGGGGACGGGGAGTGAAAGCATTCTATAATGATAACAATAATTGTATTAATAATTATTATATTCTCAATAATAGCCTTATTATTATTAGCAAGATTATTATTATTAAATCATAGCCTTTTACTGGGTCTCTGTCCCTAGGTTATTTTCTTCACAAGTGTTTCTTACTTTTTTTTGTTTCATTTATTTGCAACAGGAAGGCTAAAGGTGGCTGGAGTTGGGTGACTGTTTTTCCCTGTAAGTGGGATACGTTTGCAGTAAAGTCTTATCACTTATCAAGCATGCCTTTCTAAAACAGAAATTCTGAGTGTATTTCAAAATTATTACTTTCCACTCCTCTGTCAGAAACAAGAGGGGATATTTCTTGGCTCTTCACCATGAGAATATGGTAAGGATTCTAGAGGTAAAACCCAGGAAACTTTGCTCTTCCACAGGATTTGAAGCCTAAGAGCTGTTTTTCATTGGAAAGCTAGTCCACATTCAGCCTTCAGTAATTTGTCAAAGTTACCATTTCAGTGTTCCCAGGAGCTTATTGTCCCAGCAGCTTCTGTACCAGGTAAAGTGATCTTAGCTATTTTTTTCTGTATTAGCCTATTTCTCCGAATCTCAGGGTTGTGGCCTTAATTCACTGGTGGAACTAAGAAAGGTCACAGATTTTCAGTTTGTTCAGCTTTTTTCTTGTTGTGAGGATGAGAATAATCACTGACAAGATCTGTACATATTAGACTTTTCTATTCGACTATCTTGGTGACTTCACCACAATAACATTCTCTTTTAAAATAGATTTGGTTGCTCTGGCTAGGACTTCGGTACTATGTTGAATAGAAGTGGTAAAAGTGGGCATCCTTCTCTTGTTCCAGTCCCAGCCAGAGCAATCAGAAAAGAGAAAGAAATAAAGGGCATCCAAATTGGTAAAGAACTCAAACTGTCACTGTTTGCTGATGACATGATTGTATACCTAGAAAACCCTAAGGACTCATGAAAAAAGCTCATAGAACCAGTAAATAAATTGAGCAAAGTTTCAGGATACAAAATTAAGCTACTCAAATCAGTAGCCCTGCTATACACCAACAGCAATCAAGTTGAGAATCAAATCAAGAACTCAACCCCTTTTATAACAGCCGTTACAAAAAATAAAATAAAATACTTAGGAAGATACTTCAAATATACTTCACCACGGAGGTGAAAGACCTCTACAATGAAAACTACAAAACACTGTTGAAGTAAATCATAGGTGACACAAACAAATGGAAACATATCCCATACTCAAAGACAGGGAGAATCTACAAGGAACTCAAATAAGTCAGCACAAAAAAAACAATCTCATCAAAAAGTGGGCTAAGGGCATGAATAGACAATTCTTAAAAGAAGATATGCAAATGGCCAATGAACATAGGAAAAAATGCTTACCATCACTGATGATCAGGGAAATGCAAATCAAAACAACAATGTGATACCACCTTACTCCTGCAAAAATGACCATAATAAAAAAAAAAATTTTTAAATAGATGTTGGTGTGTATGTGGGGAAAAAGGAATACTTTTACACTGTTGGGTGGGAATGTAAACTAGTACAACCACTATGAAAAACAGTGTGAGGATTCCTTAAAGAACTAAAAATGGATCTACCATTTGTTTCAGCAATCTCACTCCTAGGTATCTACCCAGAGGAAAAGAAGTCATTATACATAAAAGATACTTGCACATATATGTTTATAGCAGCACAATTAGCAATCACAAAAATGTGAAACCAACCCAAATGCCCATCAATCAACAAGTGGATAAAGAAAAAGTAATATGTATACCATGGAATACTACTATTCAGCCGTAAAAATGAATGAAATGATGGCATTTACAGCAACCTGGATGTAATTGGAGACCATTATTCTAAGTGAAGTAACTTAGGAATGGAAAACTAAATATCATATGTTCTCACTCATAAGTAGGAGCTAAGATATGAATACATAAAGGCATAAGAATGATACAATGGACTTTTGGGGACTCATGGAAAATGGTGGGGTAGGTGAAGGACAAAAGACTACACATTGGGTACAGTGAACACTGCTTAGGTGAGGGTGCACCAAAATCTCAGAAATCACCATTGAAGAAATTTTTCATGTAACCAAACACCATCTGTTCCCCCAAAACCTATTGATCAATAATTAAGTCAACTGAAAATACAAAACATAACAAAACACAAAAAGATAATAACAGAAAACTTTCCAAAACTTGAGAAAGATAGAAATGTTCTGATACAGGAAGATCTGAGCACACAAGGCATATAATAATTAAACTCTCAAAGGTCAAGAGCAAAGAGAGGATTCTAAAAACAGTAGGGAAAAGAAACAAATAACACATAAAGTAGCTCCAATTCATCTGGAAACAGACTTCTCAAAGGAAACCATACAGGCCAGGAGAGAGTGGAATGGTGTTTCAGATTGCTCAAAGAGAAACAAAACAAACAAACAACAACAAAAAAAAAAACCCTGCCATCCAAGATTATTTTATCTGGCAAAATTATTATTCAAATATAAGGGAGAGATACAATCTTTCCTAGACAAACAAAAGCTGAGATAATTCACTAGGACTAGATGCATCTTACAAGAAATGCTAAAAGCAGTTCTTGAATCTAAAAGAAAAACACCAAAGAGCAAATGAAAGCCTTACAAACTATAAAACCCAGTGGTGGCTGGGTGCGGTGGCTCACTCTTGTAATTCCAGCACTTTGGGAGGCTAAGGCAGGTGGATCACCTGAGGCAGCACTTCAAGACCAGCCATGGTGAAACCTAGTCTCTACTAAAAATACAAAAATTAGCTGGGCACGGTGGCGCATGCCTGTAATCCCAGCTACTTTGGAGGCTGAGGCAGGAAAATCATTTGAGCCCTGGAAGTGGAGGTTGCAGTGAGCCAAGATTGTGCTGTTGCACTCCAGCCTGGGTGACAGACCGAGACTTCATTTCACACACACACCAAAAAAGAAAAAGAAAGAAAGAAAGAAAATTTTAAAACCCAGTGGTAAAATTAAGTACATGGACAAACTCAAAATACTCTATACTGTATTTTGGGCATGCAGTCTACTCATAACTCTAGTATGATGCTCAAAACACATGAGTCAATGATTGCAAAGAGCCTCAAGAAGCTAGAAAGGAGAGAAAATGGATTTGCCCTAGAACTTCCAGAAGGGAATGCAACCCTCCTGATATGGATTGGCTGTGTCCCCACCCAAATCTCACCTTGAAGAGTAATAGTCACCATGTGTCAAGGGTGGAGCAGGTGGAGATAATTGAATCATGGGGGTGGTTTCCCCCATACTGTTCTCATGGTAGTGAATAAATCTTATGAGATCTGATAGTTTTAAAGATGGAAGTTCCCCTGCTCAAGCTCTCTTGCCTGCTGCCATATAAGACATGCCTTTGCTTCTCCTTTGCCTTCTGCCATGATTGTGAGGCCTCCCTAGCCATGTGGAACTGTGAGTTCATTAAACCTCTTTTCTTTATAAATAACCCAGTCTCAGATATGTCTTTATTAGCACCATGAGAACAGACTAATACACCTCCCAACACCTTGATTTTAGCCCAGTGAGACCTCCATCAGACTTCTAACCTGTAGAATTGTGCAATAATAAATTTGCATTGTTTAAGCTGCTAAGAAAAGATTTGGGGATCTTTATTGGTATTCCATTGAATGTACAGATTATTTGGGGGAGAATGCGTATCTTTATAGGTTTTTTTCTCATGTCCTTCATCATATATCCAAAATTTTATTAATAATACTTAAATGGCAATTATTGTAACCTTAAAATTTGTGAAACTGCCCTCTCATTTCTTAAAATAATGGAACAGTTTAGTCTTACTCCTTATATTCTAAATATAAATCTATCAACAAATATAAGCAACTAATCCAATTAGCAAGTTGTTCACAACTGAAGCCCCATTTTCCCATCCTTCCTTTAAAAACAAATTATTACAGAGTTTTCCACGTAGCCCCCCTCATCCCAGGACCAGCGTCTTACAACTGAAATCTCAGGATGTAACAGAATAACAACAACAAAAATAGACACTGAGGGAAAGAAAGAGACAGAAGAAAGAGGAAAGAAAGAAGAAAAGAAAGAAGAAAGAAAGAAGAAAGAAAGAAAGAAAGAAGAAGAAAGAGAGAGAGAGAGAGAGAGGGAGGGAGGGAGGGAGGGAAAGAGAGCATCAGAGAATGCATCAAAAAAATGTAGGGGAAACCTGCTGGAGTCAATTGTG
>CAUYLG010046114.1:0-16343 GCA_963573385.1 Cacajao melanocephalus
CACAAAAAAAAAAAAAAAAAAAAAAAAAAAAAAAAAAAGAACCTGTCGGCCACGGATAGCGCCTTGAATTGAATGAGCAAAATGAGGCTTGAGAAACTCCTGAGAGCATTCTCATGATCCTGCCTCTGTTTCTAAAATCAAAGGGTAAGGGAAAGCCGGCCATGCTGAGGGTCCTATGGACACCTGGACCACTGCCCAGCCAACTGCTTGTAACTTTATAGAGCCTTTCAAAGTAACTCAAGTGTCACTACATGGAGCACAGCAGTAAAGCAAATGTTAAATTACTGACCATGTGAATGGGTGGCATTCTGAGGCAAAGGTAAGGTTTTGCCTCCTGACAACCCAACATGCTACATATTTGCTTATTTGATTATTGTCTGTCTGACCCTTACCAAGAAAACTCCATGTAGACTGAGACTTTGCTTTATTCACACCTATATCCTGGCCTCGTCCAAAGTCAAAGCGGCTGGTCCCTATGATTCTGAAGGCTCAGGCTAGAGATGGAGGCCATCCACAAAGACTTCCACAAAAAACAATGGCATATAGGGGACATTCTGTATACCTGGGTCTGCGGGTGTGTAGAGTGAACTAATAGCCAGGGGAACAATAGGGACAGGCTCTGGGATAAGATCAGGTAGAAACGCACAGAAAAGGACTACACGGTCCACATGGTGAAAATCTCAACAACACACGGCCAGAACACTGGGTACAGATGGATAGTGCCTGTGCAATAGCCCAAGTCTCACTTACAGTCTATCTAGTCAAATGAATAGTCAACATGCCACCCATTAGAAGAAAGGGAATCAACACGGACTGTCTCTCAGAGGAAATCTCAGGATCACCCTCTGCTGCCACATCCCAAGGCCACCTCAACAACTGCACAATGCAACCCTGTACTACTGTGGACACACGCCAAGGGTCTTCATACCACAACACTTGTAACATAGCAGTTATTATTCTCATTTCACACAAGAAAAAGCCAGTGCCCCAAAAGGATTTAAACCCAAGCCCACTGCTTTTGGTGACTCCCCAGCTGGCTTTCAAAGTCAGAGCCCCTGGGTCCTTGCCTTCCCAGTTCCCATTATCCAGAAAAACCCTTCGGGCCTGCCATCTCATAAGTGGCTCAGAAAATGTATTACTACCTCACTGGTGTGCCTGGAAAGCCAGCAGCATCTGTCGTCACTGCCCTCATCTGCTCTGCCTCTGTCTCAGATGATCAGGACAGCTTGGCTTGGGCTGAAGGCTGTGGGTCCTCTATACAGACTGTTTCTTTCACAATCCTCTTCTGGTCTTATGCCTTTTTCTCCAGCATCCCAAGCATCTCTGCTCACCAGTCATCTTCCACCTGCCTGAGCACCTTCATCCCTGCCACTGCCCCCTACCTTTCCTCCACGCTTCCCTCTCCCCTCCTGGTTTCTTCAGGAGTAAAATATTCCCCTTCTCTGTTGGCCTCAGGCACACTGGCACCCCACACACACACACACCCTTTTCCAACTCCTGCCTAAACTGTCAGCCTGTTTCTGTTAGGGGGAAAGAAGCTGTGGGCAAAGCCTGCCTTCCCACCCTGTCTCCCTCCCCCTCCTGATTTCTCCTGCCTCTGCTGCTGTCACCCACCCCCCTTGCCAGTGAGGTGGGTATCACTTTAGCTAACCCTCCCCACCACTTCCTTAAGGGATAGTTTTCTGGAGGTCTGTTCTCTACCACCCTGCCCCAGGGTTTTTTTCTTCAATCCCTCCATCTCCATCTGTGACTGTTGGGAACACTCTTCCAAATTGAATCATCTTCCACCTGCCAAACTTAGCTGAGAATCCCTCACTCCTTCACCTGAGATTTGTTACAGCATCTCCTGTCCTTCATGGATTCACATAGTATACCTGCATGAAACTTTTAAAAGACTGAACATCTACATTTTGCTCCCTTAACAGAGGCAGCCTGCCAGGAGGGACATCCATTACAACCTGGGAAATGCAAACAGCTTATTGCTATTTCTATAAAGTGGTCTGGACACAAAATTAAGGAGGACTGGGAAGGTGGTGCTGAAATCAGCTTCTTTTGTATTTATTGATAATGAACAACTGGAGAAAAGGAGAGGCGGAGGGGAACAAGAAAATAAGAAACTGGAGCCACTGAAAACACAAATGAAAGGGGAATTTCACACTTAGCCAAAAATTCAGGGAAAATAAAATAAAACTTTGTTTTTACTAGAGTCTTTATTTTAAAACCTGATTTCTCTTAAAGAAAGAAAGTCGTTAATCTTCTTCAGGTTTTACATTCCTAGAAGACAGCTAACATTTAGCCACTTTTGTTGTTGTTATTGCTGTTGTTCTGAGACACAGCCTCGCTCTGTCGCCAGGCTGGAGTGCAGTGGCACAATCTCAGCTCACTGCAGCCTCCGCCTCCCGGGTTCAAGCAATTCTCCCACCTCAGCCTCTCGAATAGCTAGGATTACAGGCGTGTGCCACCATGCCCAGCTAATTTTTGTATTTTTAGTAGAGACAGAGTTTCAACATGTTGGCCAGGCTGGTCTAGAATTCCTGACCTCATAGCCATGTTTTTTAAAAACAAAGAAAGGAAACTGTCAAGTACTCCTACAACTCCCCAAGTAATTTTGAAGTGCAGTCCCAGTTCTGATTCTCTCTTTGGGGGCCGACCACTAATAGCACATATCTTCCTAGGCTTGTCTCTGCTGTCAGGGTTATGTCACTAAAAATGAAAACTTCATGTGGCTTTCAACCCCAAAACAAAAGAAAATAAAAACCAAAAAATGCCACCTCTGTCTCCATCTACGCTGTCCTATGGTATGGGTTCCCTTCTGTGCACTCTGCTGACACAGGGAACCTGGGCAGGTGACCACTGTCCAGTCGTCCCACCCCTGACCCAGGGAGGCTAGCTGTGCAGCTTTGATACTGTACTCACTACTTGGTGATGATGTCATCTGTGGCCATGTCTGTCTCCCCACTAATCCCTAAAAGATGCAGACCCCATCACACTCATCTCTGTCTCAAGGCTCACCAAGAAGACTGGCCCATAGACTCTCAACACATATTTACTTCCACTGTCAACCCTGAGTTATAAAAAAAACAGACTGGAGAGTGTCTCCACACCTAAACAGGCCTCTCCAGCCTCTTCAGTCGGCCCCTGGCAATCCCCTCTTCCTCTCTCCCCTGCCACATTCGCTCACCAAGCAAATGAGTGGTTACAGACTGACAGGGTCACAGGGGAGCCCTGATAACTAGCACAGAGAAAAATCCAAACCAGTGTTTCTTCCCAAATACAACTTACTTGTACTATTCTCCTCCGAGTTCTTTCTAAATCCTGAGTTCCTACAAAATCTTTCCATTCTAAAAGGTTTTCATCCAAGGTTTTATATATGTAACATTTTTCTAATAGGAAAAAATATAATCTGGATTCCAGGACAGAAAACTTCTGCTCTAATAATAATTCATACTTCTTGAGAGCTTAGTGTGTGTAGGTGCTGTACTAAGCTTGGTACACACTGTAGCTATGTGACCTCATGGCAGCTGGAGGAGAGCTGTACAAAGCTCTTTTTTCCTACAAACACAGTTTTCTACTATAATTAAACTAGTCAAATAAGATTATCTTCTGCCTCTCCACTGTCAGGCTATGTATCTCAATACACTTTTAATTTGTCTGTGCCTAAATTCCCCCATGGGGATAAGTGGTGAATATGAAGTTTTGTTTTGTTTTGTTTTGTTTTGTTTTGTTTTGTTTTGTTTTGTTTGCCAATGGGAAGGGGAATGAAAAATAACAAAATAAAAATAAATGAGGCCATCTTCCTAAAATGGGAAACACTGATGGCACTTCAAGCTTCTAATGAGTCTTGACTTACATTTCCAAGTTTTCTCTCCACCTTGGGATCATCTCTCCTGAGCCATTCCAGAAACACTGGTGAGCAGGAAAAGCAAGTTTCTGCTCTGGACTGGCTCAGACACCCCTCTGCTGTCCTAGATAAACAAGACTACATGAGTTTGATTTTTATTTCATGAAGTGGAAGGCACTTCCAATGTCTAAATCTGAAATCATCCCACCTGACTGTAACTAGAAGTAGGAGCAGCTGGTTTCTCGCTGACGTGGGCACTGCTGATGGCAATGGTTCTTGAAGAGCAGTCCCCAGACCAGCAGCATCACAGCATCCTCAAACACATTAGACATGTCAACTGCCCACTGCCACCTGTGCCAAGCTCCTTGCCTCACAAACTCTGGCAGAGGTGGGGCCCAGCCCTGGGTGTTGTAAGCAGCCTTCAGGTGATTCTGATACATGCTGAAAACGGAGAGCCACTGGCTTCCGCTGATAAACATCTGAGGTCACGGGAATGCCCTGCTGGTCTATCCTGTGTATTACAATGCTTTATGTAAAGATATCGGCTCCCCACCAACAGTACCTACTCCTTTCTGCCACCTGGGAAAGGTCCCAAATACTAAACTCCAGGGCATTCTTTTTCCTACTTTTTTGGGCAAATTACTTGTGCCCTACTCTGTCTCCAAAAAAGGGACAATGACAATATCCATTTCATTGGGTCAAGGACTTAGAAAGTGTCTGGCATGCAGTTAGCCATCAACAAGTGTGAATCCCTGTGATTCCAACATCTCTGCCAAAAGGTCTAATCAGAACATAGCAAAATAAAATTTGCTTCCTGAATGCTTACCACCTGACTTTTTCTTCCCGCTCCATTCCAGAGTCCTGAGTGAGGACATCCAGCAATGACAGAGAATGCACCTGGCTCCACTGTCTTTCAGCACTTACTTGTTCAGTCTGCAACATGAGCATCTACTGAATGCCTGCCAACATGTGGGAAAAACCCAGTCTATAAATCTGTACAGCCTCCAGCCAGGTCTTTCTGGACAAAAGCCATCCAATTCTGGGGCATAAAGCCTCACAAACCTCAAGAGAGGTACAGAAGGAACGTGATGAATATTAACAAAAGTTGTCATAACAGCTAATGTTTATATTGTGGTTAGTGTGCCAGGCACTCAGTACCTTATAAATGTTCACTTATATAGTCACCACAACAACCCTGGAAGATGGCTGCTGTTATGACAGCTACCAGAGAGCTGGGGAAACTGAGGCACAGAAGGTTTGCATAACCTGTCTAAGGTCCTATAGCTTCTACATGATGAAGCTGAGATCCAAACCAGGGCTCCAGGGCAAGTGCTCTTCACCACTGTACTCTAAGACACAGAACCACTGCTTATCTAGGCATTTTCTATTTATCACCAATCCCACAGCACTGATTTTAACATACTTACGTTTAGGCACAATATCTACTGTCATGGGGTTCAATACTGAGCCTTCAAGGCCCCCAACAGAAATGATAATTCTAAGTGGTTTCTCGAGTCTTTTCTCCCCTCCCTAATCTAGTTCCACCTAAGACAAATCAAAATCTCACAGAGCAGGATTTCTCTCTTCTCATAACTCCCCTGGCACTGCATCACTTAACCCCTAATTATATACCATCTGTCACATAGCATTCTCTAATTGTTTCTTGTATATTAGCCTTTTCTTCCCCACTCAACTGTAAAATTCTTTGGAAGTACCCGAACTTTTTGTGAAACCCAACAAAACCAGGCAGAAACATGTGCTTGTAAATGTAGACTCTGTGTTACACATTCATTGGCTGACTTATTCACTTTGCTTTTCTGACTCTTCTTTATTATCAACCCTTAAAAACAGATAAAAGTATTAAGTTTATGCTATTTATTTATTTTTTGAGGTAGGGTCTTGCTCTGTCATTCAAGTAGGATGCAGTGGCGTGATCACAGCTCACCACAGCCTCAACCTCCAGGCTGAAGCAATCCTCCCACCTGAGCCCCCCAAGTAGCTGGGACTACAGGTGTGCACCACCATAACTGGTTAATTTTTTTTTTTTTTTTTTTTTTTTTTAGAGACAGGGACTCACCATGTTGCCCAGACTGGTCTCAAATTTATGGGCTCAACCAATTCTCCTACCTCAGCTTCCCAAAGTGTTGGAATTACAGGTGTGAGCTACCATATTCAGCCAGCTTATGCTATTTAAAACCAGCATTAGGGGAGGTATTCCACCAACATAACCTGAAAACAACTCTGTTTCAAGATCTGTACTCCAAGCATCTCCTACACTATCTTTTAAACCCTTCAGCAGCCTCTATAACGGGGGGTGTTATTAACCCAATTTGCAGAAAGAGGAACCTAGGCCTACCAGAAGGGAGTAATTTCACCAATGTCATCCGAGGTTTATGAATGAAGAAAGATTTTTAAATGATCTATCCCTAAAACCCCTTTAGCCTCCCTTTAATGTGAGAACTAAGGTGTCAAGATTCAAATTATCCTCAAAGCAACCTTTATAAAAAATGTTATCATGACAGAGAAAGTTTTAAACTCTATTAAAAATTCATTTTTAAAAAAGAAATTATGACCATGTTCAAGGATAGAATTACAATATGAAGACACAAAATCTTACAATATTAGACAGAAAAATCATATTATATATTCAATGCAATACCCATCACACTTACCTAACTTTGCTGAGAACTTAATAAGCATTCCAAAATGCATATGGACACACAAAGATCCACAAACAAGTCAAGTCTGAAGAAAAGTGGGGTCTCAGGCTGCCATATAAAACATTGCAAAGCTATAATTTAAAAAATGGGGGCCATAGAAACAGACAGATGAATTATGTTCCATTATATGGGGACACTTTCAGTTTGGGATGATAAAAAATATTCTGGAAATGGATAGTGGTGACAACGATGTCAATGTACTTAAATGCCACCAAATTATACACTTAAAATGGTTAAATGGTAAATTTTATGTGTATTTTATCATAATTAAAAAAATTTTTAATTAATATGTTGAAAAAGGAGCTAGACACAAAATAGTACCATACTGCATGGTCCATTTATATACTATTCTAGAAAATACAAACTAATCTATAGTGACAGCATATCAGTAGTTGCTTAAGTCTGGGGACAAAGGCGATGGATGGACTACCAAGGGGCCCAAGGGCAGTTTTGGGGTGATGGAAATGCTCTGTATCTTTACTGCAATGGTTTCACAGGTATGTACATCTGTCAAAAGTAATCAAGCTGTACACTTTGAATGGATTTAGTTTACATAAATAAGTTACAACTCTTATTCTTATTTATTTATGAGACAGGGTCTCACTCTGTCACCCGGGATGGAGTGAAGTGGTGCAATCTGGGCTCACTGTAAACTCCCCCTCCTGAGCTCAATCAATCCTCCCACCTCAGCCTCCTGAGTAACTAGGACTATGCCAATTAGCCAGGCTAATTTTTGTATTTTTTTGTACAGCAATCCACCTGCCTCAGCCTCCCAAAAGCTTAGGATTACAGGCATGAGCCACTGTGCCTGGCTCTGGTTTTTTTTTTTTTTTTTTTTTGTAAGGCACGGTCTCTCTATGTTGCCCAGGCTGGTCCTGAACTCCTGGACTCAATCCTCCCACTTCAGCCTCCCAAAGCTCTGGGATTACAGGCTTGAGGCACCATGTCCAGCCTTACTAACTCTTAATAAAGTTGAAAAAGTAAACTAATGTGTGTATGTGGGAACCTGAGGTATGATAAAAGTGGCTCCACAAAACTATATGAAGGAAAGAATATACTTTTAATAGATGATTTAGGAAAACTGTCTCACAAAATAGAAAGGAAAAAAATAAAGTGGGGTTCCCTCATTATCCTATATATGAAGACAAGCCTCAAAAAGAATAAAGCCCTCAATGTGAAAGGTAAAACTGGAAAGCTGACATAATACAAAATATCTTTGTAATCTTGGGGTAAGGAAGAACATCTTAAGACTCCTAAAGTACAACCGAAGGCAAAAATTAATGGATTGAGGCTATATCAAAACTAAAAATTTCTGAAAGTTACCACTGACAAAGTTGATTAAACAGATGACAGGATGGGATTAACATCTAGAATATACCAAAAAAATCTGCAAATCAACCCATTAGAAAAGCATGTATGGGTAGTCAAAGAAATTATAGTCACTAACAAATACATTAAATGAGTTCAAATTCACTAAGAAATCATGTAAGTTCACATAAAACAATGAGATCCCACTTTATGGCCACCAAACATTGGTAAAACTAGAAAGATGGTTAATAACAAACTTGAGCAAGAATATGAGGAATCAGGAACCCTTGGGCACTGATGTGGGAGCAGAAAGCAGCTGAGCAACTCTGGAGAGTAATTTAGCAGTGTTTAGTAAAAAGAGATATGTTTGTACACCATTACTCAGCCATCCCATTCCTAAGTAAATACCCTTAGCAGTGGTTCTCAAACTTTCCCATGTATCAGAATCTCCAGCTTGGGAATGCTGAAACACAGTTTAGAGTTTCTGATTCAGGAAGTCTAGAATGTTGGGATCCAAGAATCTGCATTTCTAACAGTTCACAGTTGATGCTGTTGCTGCCAGGTATGGCCATACTTTGAGAACCATTACCCTAAGGGTATTCTCAACCAGATCATTAAGAAAATGCATACAGACCCAGCTACTCAGTAGGCTGAGGTGGGAGAATCGCTTGAGCCCAGGAGGCGAAGGCTACAGTAAGCCAAGATCGTGCCACTGCACTCCTGCCTGGGCGACAGAGCCAGACTGTCTCAAAAAAAAGAAAAAGAAACAAAGGAAAAAAAATGCATACAGGATGTTTGCTAGTGGTAACAGGAGTGGAGGTGAGTTAAGCATCCATTATTAGGGAAATGGGTAAGTAAAAGTAATAGACACACAAAAGACCAGCCCTATAAAGCAGCAATCAAGGCAAAGCACTAGATAAACCTACACTAACTGGGATCTCACAGATAATATGCTAAAGTTCTTTTGACTTTTATGAATGCCTGCAAATTTCCATAATAAAAAGCTTTAAAGTTTAAATTTAAAAAAGAATGAAACTATATAGCATAGAAGCACTTATGGAAATTAAAAACAAACAAGGTAACTCAACATCTTTAACAAGGATACATATCCTACACAGGAGAGAAGGCTCCTCTGGGGAATAGAGACCTGGGGTGGGGCAAGAGGGGAAGAAAGGAGAAAAACGTAAAACAAGCAAGGGGCTTCTGCACAGTGAGAGGATCCTGTGGCAAGAACTAGAATGTGAGCTCAGCTCTCAGCACCAGAAGTCTAAAATGTAAATCACCCAAGTTCTCTAAATTTCCACTCACCTGCATTTACGTATAATGGTTGCTTCAGTTAAAGCCCCCAAGGCTTTACATCATTAAGGGGGCAGATCAGCTTGTCAATGAGAGTGGAGGGGAATCTTTCTCAATACAAGCTTCTGGTGATTTCAGGCCCCCAAAATCAAACCTGCTACTGAGCCCTGGATTTTCCCTCTTTGACATATTAGTTTAAAAAGACACTGATGCTCTTGGCTTTTGGCAGAGTGTGTGTGTTTGTTTTTTCTGTGTCTTTCTCTTCGCTGTCTCAGTCTCTGTGTCTGTGGATCTTTGTGCAACTGCATGTGTGTGGTGTGTTTATCTGTGGAGATAGAGGACTGGGAGAACAGCAAAGCATTCCAGGGGAGACTGAGCCACACTTGTTCATCAACGACGTTCAATGCAGCTTTACTGAATCCAGAAGTCACAGTTATAAAACCAAGATACCTTCCTGGGGCTCCGCCCACCCTTCTCTTTCCCTTTCTTCACTCTCTCCTCCCCGACATCCAATGCTGCCTCCCAACTCCCACATCCAAGTGGGCTGATCCAAAATAAGGTCCTCTTGTGACTGGGTAGCTTAATGGAGGTAACAACCTTTACAGGGATGCTCTTGGAGAGGAGAAATAGCCATTTATATTCCTGACTAAAAGACTTTAATAGAAAAGCCAAAAATCTTGAAGACCAGGCATATGATAAAAGTTCTTCAGAAGAGACTGTTATGGCTATAGCTACCATCCAAAAAAGGCGAAGTCATCTATAACATGTTATGCCCCTACCAAGGACACCAGGACCACGGGTCTTTCCAAGTGCCACTGAACAGTTTGCCATATGAAGTGGTGGGAAAGTGTATGTGGCAATCAAAAAATAAAAATCACCAATGATCAAATTTGCGTGAGAAAATGTAATTGATCCTTCTGACAGGATTGCTTAAAGAAGCAAGCTCATGCCAAGAAAGTACATTTTTAGGGGAAGAAGAAATACCTAAACAATTGGAGGAAGGAAGAGAGTAACAGTAAAGGGAAGAATGAACTGGCAGCACACTCATGCCTCCCTCCTAAAGACCAGGGCATTAACCTCTGTGTGCAAACAATCCAGAATTTTTATTCCCAAAACACTCTTTCAGCTTTTCTATAGCAACACTTTTCAGAGTTTACCTGAAATGTTATGTATAAAATGAAGTTTTGTAAGTTAAAGCACATTTGATATGCGACAGGAGCACTTTTTAGTTTTTAAAAAAAATACTGCCAGGTGCAGTGGCTCACACCTGTAATCCCAGCACTTTGAGAGGTCAAGGCGGGAGGATCACTTGAGCCCAGGAGTTTGAGACCCGCCTGGGCAACACAGCAAAACCCTATCTCCACAAGAAGTACAAAAAAATAGCTGGACTTGGTGGTGCATGCCTGTAGTCCCAGCAATTGGGGAGGCTGAGGTAAGAATCACCTGAGCCTGGAGAGTTCAAGGCTGCAGCGAGCCGAGATCGTACCACCGCACTCCATCCTAGGTGACAAAACAAAATCCGTCTCAAAAATAAACAAACAAAAAAGAAACTGATGGCTATGCTTAGGAGTCAGGAGTCTGTTTGACTTTCATGACATACATTAGCAAAGCACACCGTTTTTCTAGCTGAAATGCAGGATCTGCCACAAGTTTGAAAATTAATAAATTTAACCAGAAAAGTAAAAGAATCTTTCAAGCTAAAATTGAATGTCTATGGTCACCACAGGCAATCATGTCTTATGAAAACATAAACATTCTTTAAATGTCAATGTGCAAAGGCATTGATGAATATATTTTATTCTAACCATATTAACACAAACTTAAAAATACATGATGAACATGGTGAATCCTGGTAAACTCTTCTGTTAGGAAGGATTTTTAAATTTTCAACTGCAGAGGCATGTACTAAGTACTACAAGTTAGACACTGTGCAAGATGCTAGAAATTCTCCAATGAATAAGATACTGGTTTAATAACTGTGTCTCTCTGATGTCAATTTAATCCATCCCTGGAGTTAATGTCTTTTATTAAAAAGTTTCTGGATATTTCAGATAGCTAACTATCATCATTGAAGAGTTGCAGAAACATATCTTACTATTTTACTAAAAACATAAATTGCTGTTCTATGAAGCAGAACTGGAAGGAAAGGCTTCTTCAATGTTTTACATATCACAATCCCTTTCTGCAGAAAAACTACTTAAACTGCATGATGGCAGCAGCCACCCCCTGCTACCCAGCAGGTCACAGGGATGGAGAGACTAAAAAACATGCTATATATTGCTGTATAGTTTAAGAGAATTAGTAAAGAAACTCGAAAGACCAGGGCCTCCAGAGCTAAACAGGAAGCAAGATAAGGCAAGTGGGCTGCTACAGGCAGAAGGCAGCTTCTGGAGGTTCCCCCAAAGCTGGCGCCTCCGACAGCAGGCACAGGCTGCTGCTTGCTTGCTTTGCTTGCTTCTTTGCTTGGCCACGGCATGTCTTCAGAGCTGGAAGGCTGCCACCTGCTGAATCACCAAACATCTCTGGGCTTCCCTTGGACCGCTGACCAGACAGGCACCCATCCCCCGCTGCCTTGCTTTGCCCGTGGACATTTCACACCCGACCAATGAAACGCCCAGCCCTCTCCCCTTCTGCACAGGCCAAAACAGCCGCCAACCTCGTTCCATCTGGGCAGCTCCAGGCAACTCCCATCGCGTTCCTACGTCACCAGTCCCACTCCTCTCCTTCGGCCTACTCAGTCCCCCCTGAATGTTCAACCCCCAGTGCCAGGAAGCGTGGGGAGTTCACAGCACAGCATATCAGACATTCGCCGCTTCCACATCCAGGGAGCCAACCAGAAACATCCTCAAACCTGAAAGCAAAATAACCTGTCCAAACAGCTTTAAAGGTCCAGGAAGGTAAATGTCAAGGGAGCTAAAATAGCCGACAGGCCCCAGAACACAGAAAATAAACTTCCCTTTCAGAAAGCAGCCCTTCACTTGGTTTCGTAAGCGTGAACCGCTGAAGTCCGTACTGTTTGAAGGTGAAAAGAAATATTTGAGAAGCACCTGCCTGGATTCCCTTCGCTCCCTCCGGCCATGACAACCCTCATCCTGATTTCTACTTCACAGCACTAAAGAGGAAAGCAGCATTAACCAGAACGCTCCAGGCTGAATCCGTTAGCTGGACTAGGGCACTCTACCCCGCCCACGAGAGAAAGCTACAAGCCGGAGTTCGGGTTAAGACGGTGGGAGAGGCAGCCGCTGCTGCCGCGGTTTTGCCCTTGACACGTCGCCTGGGGATAGCGGAGACCCCCTCTGTCACGGAAAAGCCGCGTCCTGGAAAGACTGTCCAGTTCCAGGCTGCGCCGATGCCCCTCCAGGCCTTGCCCCTAAACGTCCCCGCCCGGCGGGGTCAGCCCTGCGGGGTCTCAGCGCCGCCCACGAGCCTGGGGGCTGTTACGTGGCCTGGGGAGAAGGGGCGCGCTCCTCGGGGAAGGGGGTCCCACCTGTTTTGTCGTCGGGGGGGTCACGGTGGGGGATCCCGAAACAGTGGGCGCCTGGCCGGCTGCGATCTGGCTCGAAGGTATCAACTGTCACACCGCCGCCTGGGCTGTGGGGGTGGGGCCGTGATTGGAGTCGGCCCCTGGAGGGGTCTCCGGACCCCCGGCGGGCCACTGCCCAAAGGCTCCTCGCCTCCAGATCGCCCCAATTCGACACCAAGCAGCCTTCCAGCCTGCACGCAGTAGCTCCGAAAAGGTGCCCAGTGTCGCCCCCTCCTGCCTCCCCGCCCCAACTTGGCTGGAGAGCCCCGCCGGCGGCCCGCCCCCTCCGAGCCCGGATTCTGGCCGCCCGACCTCCCCCCCGCGCCTACCCCCGGGGAGCGGCAGCTCTGGGGGAGTGCCCGCCAGGTACGCGCGCGGCACCGCGCGGGCTGCGCTCACGCCCCCTCGCCCCAGGGCAGCCCGCCCGCCGCTCCCCGGCATCAGGCCGGGCCCACGAGACGGGTGTCCGTTCCGCCTCCGAGGCCGGCTCTCTGTCCCAGCCCCACGACTCACTTGCATTGGAGTCGCGGGAGCCGCCGGAATTCTGCTGGTGGAGCCCCCCGCCGCAGAATGAAATCCGGGGCAGGGCAGCGTCGGGGCTCCGCACCCCAATCGCTCTCTCCCGCCGGCTCCCCAGGCGCGAGGGGAGAGAAGCCTGCCCTGGCCGGTCCTTCTGGCTCCCGACCTGCCCGCCGCCCGCCGCCGCTGCCCCGCTGGTGCAAACGCTTCCGACTTGCCAACGCGAGCCTACCGGGCTGCCGAGCATGCCCAGTCCGCGGCCCGAGCCGGCCCGGCTTCCCCCGCGACGCGCGACTCCGCTCCTCCGGGTGTTCGCGGCGGCCGGTGGGGGGGGCCCGGGCCGGCCGGGCGGGGTCCGCGAGGGGTTCCTCCCGGGACGGAGTGGGACCCTGAACCAAGGCACAGGCAGGGTTTGCACCCCTTGAATTTTACTTTCAAGTAATGGGAAACTGAGGAGGCGAGCGCTTTCCCCAGCGTTTTTAGGGGCCCGCTAGGTAAGGCCGGGCAGGAGCCGGGTTTTACAATCAGGTACGGTAAGTCCCTAGGAGCTCGGCCGGAGACGGGAGCCGCTGGAGCTGGTCGTAAAGCAGGGAATGCAAACTCAGCTTGCTGGAAGCCGGGCACGAGTTTGCGAACTACTCCCAGATTCTCTTTCCCACCAAACCCAAGGGCTGCGACACTTGGGATTAACGCCAGATTGATCATTCAGAGGAAACGGCCGACCTTCCGTTCTCTAACCATAGTCTCTCATCTTCCTCCTGCAACAAAAAAAAACGCCTCGGGCGACGCCAGAGAACGAAAAGGAGGCGTAAGAGCTCTAACCGCCTGAGGGGAAAACTCCGGCTTCGTCAGAGCCGCCCCTCCCCGCCTGGACCCCACCTCCCGCCGTCCCTCCGAGCTGCCGCAAAAACCCGGAGAGCGGCGGCGGCAGGGCGAAAGCCCACGCATGCCCAGTAGCCCCACCTGGTGTGGGTCGCCCGAAGGAAGGTTTTCCTCTGTTGCCCGAGAGCCTCAGCGCCCAGGTTAGGGGTGCACAGCGAGGAGAGCTGGCCTTCCTCCCCAGTGCCCACCCTCCCTAGCCGGCCCGCGCCGCACCTAGGTGGTGGAGAGGCAGCCCAAGGCCGTGCCTCCCGCAGGGTCGAGGACTTGGCGAGCGGGGGAGGAGGCGCGCGGCGGGCCCGGCGTGACACGTGACTGTCCGCGGCGCTCTGGGCAGCCATCTTCCGCCTGGCCATCTGGCCGCGGGCGCTCGGAACCGACCCCGGACCTGGCGGGACGGGAGTGGAGCTCCGTACTCCCCCGCCACGCCCTCCCGCCGGGCGCCGGGCTCCGGGCCCTGGCCTCCGCTCCGCACCTGCCTCCGCCTAGTCCTGGGGTGCAGGAGTCCTGCACTAGCCCCTGGCTTGCCGGAAGGGCAGGTTCTCGCCCGGGCCAGAAGCAAACTGCCGCGAAATCGAGACAGCAGCACTCTGGTGGCGGAGGGCCCCCGCTTTTCCCCAGAGGCGGAAGTTGGCGAGAGAGTCCTCTTCCGTTATCTAGCGAGAGCACTGCTCCCGCTGCCTCCCGGTTCTAACCTAGTCCCTGCAGAGGAGGCGTGATGTACCGGCAGGGACATTGGACAGAGGCCATGCTATTCCCTGCGGTGCATACACCGCGGCCCCTGCTGGTGGGCAGCTTGGATAGTGCTGATGTTCACAGTGAACATTTATTGAGCGCCTGCCACGAGTTCCTTGGGTTTCCTGTTATCTCGGGACCTGCCGCGTCACTGTCACCCGAGAATTTGTTAGAAATGCTTGTTTTTGGCCCCACCTAGACTTACAGAACCAGAAACTGGGGGTGGGGTCCTGCAATATGATTAACAAAGTCCTCCAGGTGGTTCTTATGGACGCGTCTGTATTTCAGTTAAGCAGTGGCATTTTAATAAGCCAGGCAATGAAAACTTCCATAGTTTTCCCCAAAGCACAGTGAGGAGTCAGGGATTCAAAAAGAGGCAGTCTTCCCCAATGCAGGCGTTTTATTGCACCTTCCACTCCTGGCTCCTCTGGCTTTTTCACCCCTACCACACAGTACTGCTCTTCTCAGGAAGATTAAGAAAGTACATTTGTCACATACTTTGTCACGTACGGCCTTAAAATAACTGAAATTCAGTTCAACTACATGTTTTGAGGGCAAGACTCTGTGAGGTGTAGTAGCCCTACTGGCTATTTTTGTCAGTTTGCACGTAAAAGGTGAAAGGAAGGCTTGCTTTCTTGTAAAGTTTTTCAAACTAAGAGAGTGCCAGAAAACTGATGGCTGCTTTATCTCCCGTGTTGGTTTCTCTCCAGTGCTATGTAGAATGTGCTGTAAGCTTTGGACTTCCTGAAAATAAGGTCCAAGTAAGCATCTGGTCTTAGATGTACTTTAAAATGCACCCCATCCCTGCATACAAGATAACTAAATTTTTCAAAATATTAATACTTTTTGAATGTAAACGGTGTGTCTACGGTACTCGCATAATTTTTTAATAATTGTATGTTTGAAATGTTTCATAATAAAATCCTTTTAAATTTTTTTCATGAGTAATTTTAGGATGATATGTATATAGCACATGGAAAAAAGCAGGGCATAGAAGTATTTCCGCTTTAATTTCAATTTCATAAAATAATTCTTCAGAGAAAAAATCCATAAATACACCATACATAAAAATAAAACCATAAATAAATATAGAAAGAAATTTAAAGAGGAATCACCATAGCAGTAAAAGTAATTTCTGAGTGAAGTGATTATAAGAGACACTAAGAGTTGGCCCTCCTTGAAATTTAATTTAGTTATGGTCCTTAAGTCACTATTATTTGTAACCACAAAAAATCTTTAATAAAAATAATTATCCCTCTTCAGTCCATCCAATCCTAAAGAATTTTTACCAATGCCCCCCCCTTTTTTTTTCAGAGTTACCTGTCATTGCACTGTCACCTAGGCTGCAGTGCAGTGGCGCGATCTTGGCACGCTGCAACCTCCGCCTCCCAAGTTCAAGCAATTCTTCTGCCTCAGCCTCCCTAGTAGCTGGGATTACAGGCGCTCGCCACCGTGCCTGGCTACTTTTTTGTATTTTTAGTAGAGACAGGGTCTCAACATGTTAGCCAGGCTGGTCTTAAAT